>JAXQQM020082843.1:0-193050 GCA_034641835.2 Pinus albicaulis | reverse complement strand
TTCTTATTCATTTCTGATTATGCTTCGATATGTGTTGCTATGATATACTTTCCAAGAAGAAAGGACTTGGCATTGATTTAACATGATATATCATTTACAAAATCATGCCAATCCATTTTATAGAATTATTTTTAAAGCCTTTGAAAGTTATCTTACATCTTAAAGACCAAACAAAGGAGAAAATGGTAAGACGAATCCAACCAAAATCACTAAGCCCTTTTCTTACGAAAACTTGGGTTGCCAAAGATAGATTCTTTCTAAAGGATGGGCTTCTAAGAAAAATCATGGAAGATATAACCAATCTGTTTCCAAAGGTGCTTGGAAAATCCACACAAAAATTATGCTTAATTTTCTCATTGGTTCCACACTGGATGTTTCAAAGGCCAGTCTTGGCAATTCTGTGTTTCTTTTTTAGCCCCTAAAGAACCTACTGGCGAAGAACTTGGCATCTGCCAGGTGAGTACTATTTTTCTTTTATATTATTAATAAGAGAGTGTTTCCTTAATTTTTTTATTTTATTTCTTTGAAATGTATTTATGCATAATAGTTCATTAGCCTTACTTCTAGGCTCAAGAGTGGTTCTCAAATTCTATGGTAGCACTTCCTCTATTTGGGTTTCAGTCCCTTTTGTATGCTAACAAGGCAAATAAAACTAACAGAAGGTTTTGCCTATCATTTGGTGCCTGGATACCCTAAGGGGATACAAAATCATCTATGGTATGGTTATGTGCATTTTTATGCCCTAGAAGAAGTGTCAAATACTCTTCATACCTGATTGAACCTAGTAACTAAGTGTCTTGATGATAAAACAGAACTAAATAACAATACTAATGCTCCAAGTTAACTCACAAGAAAGTGTCAAGAATTGCCTAGAAATCAAGTAATAAATTCTATATCTGTTTTGCCTTATATTTCTCAACATGATATCAGAGGTAAGGCTTTGGAAAATGGGTAGAAAGAAAATCAATTTGGCATTACTATACCTCAAGAAAGATCAAGTTCCCTAGACCGAAATTGTGGAAGCAAGAAGTAGAAATTCTGGGCAGTTTTACAAAGCCCTAATTACAGAGATTAGGCTGCAGGTCCTATCAAGGATAGAAAAGGTACTGAAAGAGAATTTTAGCTCTGTTTCAAGAGACTAAATGAGTAAGGGAAGAACCCTCTCAAGATCGCACTCTCTGGAAAGTATTTTTGCTTCTCCATCAGCTCTAATCTCTGATTATAAGCTGCAGACCTATCCACCGGAGATCAAGGTCATAAATAAGTATGTTTATGGAGAAAAAGGCTAATAAATCCCATAAAAAGCAGTACATTCTATCAGTATAGGAGAAAAGTTAAAAAAGTCTACAAATTCTATTCTCCAAATCTCTGGTATGCATATCCTGTTTCTGTTACAAATTGTTTTGGGCATTAGAAGGTGTCAAATGCCTATCTACAATCCCTTGAAAGAGACAAAATCATCTATGGTATGGTTATGTGCATTTGTATGCCCTAGAAGAAGTGTCAAATACTCTTCATACCTGATTCAACCTAGTAACTAAGTGTCTTGATGATAAAACAGAACTAAATAACAATACTAATGCTCCAAGTTAACTCACAAGAAAGTGTCAAGAATTGCCTAGAAATCAAGTAATAAATTCTATATTTGTTTTGCCTTAGATTTCTCAACATGATATCAGAGGTAAGGCTTTGGAAAATGGGAAGAAAGAAAATCAGTTTGGCATTACTATACCTCAAGAAAGATCGAGTTCCCTAGACCGAAATTGTGGAAGCAAGAAGTAGAAATTCTGGGCAGTTTTACAAAGCCCTAATTACAGAGATTAGGCTGCAGGTCCTATCAAGGATAGAAAAGGTATTGAAAGAGAATTTTAGCTCTGTTTCAAGAGATTGAATGAATAAGGGGAGAACCCTCTCAAGACCACAGTCTCTGGCAAGTATTTTTTCTTCTCCATCAGCTCTAATCTCTGATTATAAGCTGCAGACCTATCCACTGGAGATCAAGGTCATAAATAAGTCCGTTTCTATGGAGCGAAAGGCTAATCAATCCCATCAAAGCAAGCTGCATTCTATGGTATAGGAGAAAAGTTCAAAAAGTCTACAAATATCTCCAAATCTCTGGTATGCATATCTTGTTTCTGTTACAAATTGTTTTGGGCATTAGAAGGTGTCAAATGCCTATCTAGAATCCCTTGAAAGAGACAAAATCATCTATGGTATGCTTCTGTGCATTTGTATGCCCTAGAAGAAATGTCAAATACTCTTTATACTTGATTCAACCTAGTAACTAAGTGTCTTGATGATAAAACATAACTAAATAACAATACTAATGCTCCAAGTTAACTCACAAGAAAGTGTCAAGAATTGCCAAGAAATCAAGTAATAAATTCTATATCTGTTTTGCCTTAGATTTCTCAACATGATATCAGAGGTAAGGCTTTGGACAATGGGCAGAAAGAAAATCAATTTGGCATTACTATACCTCAAGAAAGATCGAGTTCCCTAGACCGAAATTGTGGAAGCAAGAAGTAGAAATTCTGGGCAGTTTTACAAAGCCCTAATTACAGAGATTAGGCTGCAGGTCCTATCAAGGATAGAAAAGGTACTGAAAGAGCATTTTAGCTTTGTTTCAAGAGACTGAATGAATAAGGGAAGAACCCTCTCAAGACCGCACTCTCTGGCAAGTATTTTTGCTTCTCCATCAGCTCTAATCTCTGATTATAAGCTGCAGACCTATCCACTGGAGATCAAGGTCATAAATAAGTCCGTTTCTATGGAGCGAAAGGCTAATCAATCCCATCAAAGCAAGCTGCATTCTATGGAATAGGAGAAGAGTTCAAAAAGTCTACAAATATCTCACATACCAGTTGAAGCAAACGTAGGAATCGTGTTTACTTCCCTAACCCCGCTCCTCCAGTCCAAGCCAATCGAACCAAAACTCCAACCAAAGCTCAAAATCAGATTTTTCTATTCTCCCATGCTCCTCCGCGCTCTGTCTTCCCACCTTGCTCTGCTCCGAACCCTGTACCAGTCGAACCAAAACCCCTCAATGTCTTCCCACCTTGCTCTGCTCCAAATGCACCTTCATAGACCAAATAGACAAAAGCAGACTGTGGTAAGGCTATTGACTTCAAAAGCTGGTGAGGCACGCTTCCCTGAATGAATGAATCTATCAATACGTGCATCCGGCTCCATCCACGGCAGCTAACCGGCATCCCATCCTTTGTATGATAATGAAATGCATCTATTACACAATCTCCAAGAAGCGTATAGATCTCCAAGCGTATAGAGATGAAAGTGTAGATGCCGAGTAAAAGGTGGACAGTAAGGGAAGGTGAGTTGTGCTCCAAATGCACCAGGACCTGGAAGGGAAGGTGAGTTGTGCTCCAAATGCACCAGTCGAACCAAAACCTTGCTCTGCTCCAGTCCAACCAAAAATGGCATTTTCCCCCTCCTTCTCGCCTTTTCCACGACTTGCTCTGCTCCAGTCGAACCAAAAATGGCATTTTCCCCCTCCTCCTCGCCTTTCCACGACTTGCTCTGCTCCAGTCGAACCAAAAATGGCATTTTCCCCCTCCTCCTCGCCTTTCCACGACTTTCTCTGCTCCAGTCGAACCAAAAATCGCATTTTCCCCCTCCTTCTCGCCTTTCCACGATTTTCCTAAGTCCGCTTGGCCATAAAAATTAAAAAAAAATACCTCAAAATATAAATATTTTATATAATAAATAAAAAAACACTCTCCCCTCTAGTTATAAAGTCAATATAACATTTTTTTATTTTTTTTACCCCAATATGAACGCACGTGATATAATATTGGTTTGTGAGTGGCAGCATGCAATGAGAAATACTTAATCATATTCGAAACTGACTTCGGCATCTTCCTCCTTCTCACCATCATAGGAGGGAGGTTTGGTCTTTAAATTCCCCACCAGCAATTCCTTTCTTGCTTATATTAATGCCCTATGACATCATCATCCTCGAACTCATCAACTCATCGGTCTTCCTCTTTCCGGAACCTTCGCCTTCTTGGCTGTTCCGTGAAGTTAGCTCTCTGATGAGCTTTTCCTGCTCCTTACTGGCTAATGACAACCTGTCATTCTGGCTTCTCAGCTCAACCATTTCTCGTTGCAACCTGTGCAACATAGCCATCACCAGAGCGTTGGGATATGGTGTACTATACTCATCACGTAGATCAACATAAATTTCTTCACCTTCTGCCATTCCAGCACCACTGTACATTACACAACACAGATCAGTAAAATTTAAATTTTTCCACAATACTCATTTATACATGGAACACACAGCAACAATGAGCACTATGTCAATAGCCTAGTTTTTATAACTTGGGCTCTGATACCATTTTTCACACCTCCCAATTTCCTTCCCAATTTTTTTTTTTTTTTTTAGTCAACCTTTCAAGTTTAATTTTAGCAAGGTATTTTACTATTACTTTGCAGATT
The DNA here is from genome assembly GCA_034641835.2 of Pinus albicaulis. Lineage (NCBI taxonomy): Eukaryota > Viridiplantae > Streptophyta > Pinopsida > Pinales > Pinaceae > Pinus > Pinus albicaulis. The sequence continues at coordinate 188,592 of JAXQQM020082843.1, read as the reverse complement.
TGATCAGGTCAACTTGTTTCCCAATTTTACAGTTTATTTCCATGTATCAACTATCTTCAACCACTTGAGAATTAAATATATTTGTAACTCAATTGTAAACATATTTGTAACTCAAATGGGAAATAGATATATTGGTAACAAAACCTAACCATAATTAACATAGCACATTATGGGTTTAATTATCACTAGCTATCCTAGGTTCAACCTTTATTTGTATAACATCAACCTTTGCGCATTTAGCATGTTCGTAGGTTTGATGACCCTATGTGAAATCGGTTCGATTTCACACGTTGCCCATATTGTTATATGTCAATGGTCCTCTATGAAATTACTTTGATTTCCCACGATTACTACTGCATGTCTCCACTCGTTGATGATATATAACTCTTCGTGCTATGAAATTCAAATATGTTTATATCTATGCGTACATAGAGCTCGTGTCTATTTATTTGCTTTTCGTACGCGTTTAAATCAAGATTTGGAATTATCTGTGTTGGCTTCCATGTAATAAAATTTTGTAAATGTGTGCAACATAATTGTGGAGAGTGAGTGTTAGGGATTTATGTATCGATTCTGGAAACGTTGATATAAATTCACTGCGTTAATTTTCTCATTGGTTCTTTTTCCTTTCTACGCGTTTGGTCTGTCACACGAAAATGAAGTTCGATGCCATCAACAGCTGAATGGGACTCAGTCCAGTATTTGGCGTATCTCTAAGCTGTATTTGACAATTCAGGTATGAAAATTCCATAGGTTTGAATTTTCACGCTTTAATATCATTGTTTACCAATGGATTCCCTTTCTGGTTTAGGTTTACTCTTCTTACTTCACGTCAGTTCTGAGATTTTTGGGTTGAGATGGCTCACTTGCCATCGTTTAGTTCCAGATTTAGTTGCATCTAACAATTGGTCAAGATTGTGGTGCGTTCTCACAACAAGTTCTGTTGTTTTCGCAGAGAATTGGTGGCTTCGTTTTCAAGTGATTCGATTTGCGTAGGTTAAATCCCTTACACGTATTCTCCAGAGTTAGGCACGAATGACTGCGCTCAAGTTTCGAAGCTTAACCTCTAATATACGCTCAACAAATATTTCTCTGAGGTTCTCCACAGGGCTCTAGAAGGAAGCTATCTCTCTCAACATTCTGGTTCGTTTTTTTTTTTCGACCTGCGTAGAACACCAAACCTCTGGTTCGTTCACCATTTGAATTTGAATGCCCAGGTTGTATGTATTGATGAAAATTTCTATTTATATGTAACAGGGCATGGATGGAGTACGTTTCTCTCTTGCCAGGTAGACATTCTCCTCTTAGTTATCATTTTATCTTTGTTCCACCTATTCTTCCTTGCCATACTGTGCATCGTATTTATTTTGGGTTTTTGTGTCTTATAGGTAACTACGACCTGCGCCTTACTCTCTCTCTGGAGCAATGAGAGTCATGAATTCTTCCTACATTTAACATTGACTTCTCTTGCCTCTCGTAGGTCGGTATTCACCGAACACTGGTTAGAGGAAGTCCGTCCTTCTACAGCTTAAAAATTGTGCTGATGAAGTTGTAGAATTTGTTTTTTCAATTATAAATGTTAATTCCCAATACTGCATGTAGATTTATATCAGCTCTCGGGGCATTATGAACTTTCCCCAGGCCGCAGTGGCGTGTAGACGTTGGATTTTTTTATATATATATATATATATATATATATATATATATATATATATATATATATATATATCTGTTGTACCTTACTTTTCATAATACCCATTTTGATTTAATGGATTTCTATGTGTATTTTATTACCTTGGAGTTTTCATAACATACAGTCGTTAGACTATATTACTGAACATGGTAATATTTTAGTGAATAGTGTACTGCTCTTCTCCAGATTGCAAATCAGTATCCTGTACTCTTATGACTACTCATTTTATTATTGTTCTGTAGATACTATTTTCGTAGTAGTAAGATGTTTGGTCCAGGACATTTGCATGTGGTTCTCATGCCACACTAGTGTATAGTTTTGATAGTAGCAGTAGCTAAGTCTCTTCAATAATTTTGGAAATAGTATAACATATCACCATTTCTGTTTTATACCCTTGTTAATAATTTGCACAGGATATTTGTCTAAATTATCTACAGGTGGTGTACGAATATGTATCTCTATTTTTTTTTCTAGAAGACATTTGTATTTATAATCTACCATTTTACACCCTTGCCTTGGGTTCACATGATAGACTAGAATACATATATTTAAATATGCCCTGCTGTGGTAAATATTTATGTTAGTTATTTACTTACTTCCTTTCATCCATTAGTTTTGTTCTCTAATATAAGATTTGTTCCATTAAGATAAATAACAATGAGGAGTTTCATGCAAATTAATATTTGTTTTCTTCTGCTATTGTATTAGCTGCTTACTTGCCAAATTAATTTACCATTTAGCTTCTGGTTATATATGAATGATGTGCTGACCCTAAAGTCAGTCTATACAATCTTTCCTTTCATTATTTAATGCATAGTTTAAACTACAGTTCATCTCCTGCTATTCTCAAGTATAATACAAGAACTCCCATACTGCTTTATATTAGTCATGCTCACAAACATATATTCATATATCAGAAGTAATTCGAGGTAAGTTATCTGTAGAGGATATGTATCCTCATATTTAAACCAATCTTGGTTTAGAGGTTCTGTTGGATTCTACCCTACAGAATTATGTTCTACAAATATACAGAATTATAAAGGTGAATTCCTTATGATTAATTCTGTTAAATGTAGCACTAATAAATCTAATAACATATAAATCAAATTTTTTTCTTTCTTTTATATGTAGCCAATTCATACTATCTGAAGTAAACACATTCAATAATTTCAAAGACATACCACTCATGCTATTGACCAACCTCCCAACCTTAGAGTTCTTTTGTCTCCTAGAACTCACCCCCGAGCTGAGATCATCTCCTAGAACTGATCAACCTCTAATCTGTTTAGGAACAGCTTATTTAAGCTATTGTTCCCCAAAGCCTGTCTCTAATTCTGCGTCCAAAATATCATGATGCTTTTCTTCCTGTTTGCCTAGGCTTCCCATTTTTGGGATTCTTTAAAGCTGTTTTATGCTTTTCCTTAGCTTTTCCAACTTTTTACCTCTTCCCAACTACTTTCCTCATCATTGGGGAATTTAGATTTTTCCTCTAAAGTCCAAATTAGAAATAATTTCTTTCAAGGATTTTTGAAAGATTGTGGGGAAATATTTTCCTTATCCATCCTCATGGATTTAGCAAGTGATCTCATAGATATCATTTTGGTCAATATGCACCACATCATTTTATTCATTTACTCAATTAAATATTTAATTACATTCATAAAATATTTATCCTTTGGTGTCCACTCCCCTTAGGATTAAAGTTCGATTGTCTAGCTTTGAAATTCAAACACATAAATTGGGGGTGTTACAAGATACCAAATATTGAACATCTACTCCTAAAAGTTGGATAGTTAGAAAAACAAAAAATAAGTACTCTTATTAGTGATAATTGAGCACAATTTTTAGATATAGAACATGTAGACATATATGTAATAGATCATGAAGGAAAGAGAGAAAGCATAAAGGAGATTTCCTTCTATGTCCAAAATGACCTTAGAAAATGATGCAACAAAGGAGTTGATAGAATCATTTTCATCTTTAAGTTTGAAGAATGAAGAGATTAATAAATTAAGGAGAGCATTAAAAATATTTTAACAAAATAAAATTAAGTCAAATAATGCATTAGCTATTGAAATGTTCAAGACTTCCAAGTTACAAAAATAGATTGAACAATATATAATGCAAGAAAATAGTGTGGAATCTTTAATTCAAGAAGAAGAAATAATTTGGAGGAAAATAATCTCTTATGTATTTGAAATTTGGAAATAAATTCAAATCATTGTTGAAAAAGAGGAATTATTCAAGAAATATAAAAATTCAATTGATGAAACCAAAGATGAACTTCTATGTAAGCCTAATTACGCTAATAATATTATGAAAATTTTGAAGTAAAAAGCAAAATAATACCTGGAAGACATGGGCATTCCTAATGGGACTCATACAATCATACAAAATAGAATTTTTTTGACTAAGAAAATTTTAATGATACAACTACAAGAAAATTATGATTCTATTCAAATCCAAATTGACAAAATCAACACGAAATTATCTTCTTTGTAGAAGAAGGCCTTGCCATCCTTTAAAATATTGTTAAGGGAAAATGGTAAATAAAGATGAGTATAAGATATTATTAAATAGAGTTTCATTAGATAAATAAAAAATTGTTGAAGAAAAAGGAAATTTGAGTGGTAAAACTCTTCTGGAGAAATTATCTTATGATTTGTTCATATGTTATGACATCATGATTTTATTCATAGTTAAACCAACCTTTCATAAATATACGAAGGTATATGAAGATTTTATAAGAATGGTGTTGTTAACTTATCCAGTAGAAGAAGAACGGGAACAACTTCTTGATCTCATATCTTAATTTTTCAATTAAACACAGTTACAATAAAGAAGAAAATATTCCAACAAAAGATAAAGTAATGTCCATATTTGAAGGAGTTAAATCAGATAACATTTAGATATCTTGGAACCAAATTCAGAAATCAAGGATAGTTGGAGAAAACAAAACAACAATCTTTCTATTCTAGTCAAATTTTGTTGACATTATCCAAATTTTATGTTGGGTAAAAATCTATTTTTCATTATAACCTTTAGAAGATAGGATTTGTTGTAAAGGCTCTCTATATATTATTTTAATTTATTGGTAAAGGGTTTATTCCCTGAACAAATCTTGGATATTTTTGTTTTAATAGCGAAATATTTTTTAACTTAATAAAGGAGTCTTGTTTTCAGCTTATGAGATCATTGTTTTTCATGTGAGTGTTTCCAGTATTTCATCATTTTGTTCTTCAATACATATTGTATTATGGATAATTGGGAAAGGTTAGGCTAAATGTTAGTGTCCTTTATCTCCCCTAAAAAAATTATTTTCAAAACTGAGCTGATTAAGAAAACTATTTATTTGTTCTTAACTACTCTGTAGTAATTAGATTGTTTCCTTCCGTACAATTCATGTATGTATTAATGTTAGTTACAAATATTTTTCCATATGCTCTTTGTTCTCATTGGATATTTAAGTATTCAATCTTGATATATATTAATCTAATTTTTTATTTTTTATTTTATCATCATGTTTAAGGATACTATATGTCACTACTGTTGGAAATAGACACTTTGATTAATCCTTAAAAAGCTAAGGAGTATTACTTAAATACGGGGTTTTATCCTTTAACCAAACATTATTAAAGCACGTCAACTTAGATGCTTTGATGCAACTTTTTAGCCAAGGAATTCTAAAAAAGGGACAACACAACAAGTTCATATTTCTTTTTTCTTTCTAAATCTGATATTCTTTATTGTATGAATGCATTCACTTCTACCTAGATTTTTTGGGATTTAGTAATATTCTCATTATCATCCTTGTAGCTCCTAAACTGAACTATTGGACTTCTAATAGTATCAATCTAATCATGGGATAATTCCTCTCTCCTTTTCTTCACTAACTCTTTATGTCCATGTTGGGACATCTCAATTCTATATTGCGCCATTCTACTACTCATTCATGTTTCTCTTGTTGTTTCCTATAGTGTCTTCTAATGTGCTATAATACACATACAAATATTATCCAACCAAAATACAAGTAATAATATTTACCATCATCTTGGCTCAACTGTAATAATCTCGTTGATATGTGGTCATCTGAAACGCCAATTATCAAGCTATCATGCCTGTTAAAAAATAATAAACTTATCAAGAACAATACTTTCATCCACCATGCAGTTGAAAATCAAGTTCTACAAACAATAAATAACAAAAAATTAATATATTTATCACACTTTTAAGTAGATTTTAAATAATTTCTCCTTTCAAACCCATTTACTCCAAGTTTTCACCTTAATTTTCTATTGTGACGCTATAAAAAAACTCAAATCATAACTACAAATGTTTAGTATTTAACCTTCATCTTTGATACCACCCTGTAATGCTCCCTCCCACCCCAAGCTCAAACTGTAGCTAAATGGGAGGTGTTACTTTTCTCTAACTCAACTTCTCTAGTTTCACTATGGAAATGGGGTTACAAAAATCACACCTCCCAAAAATTAATGGAATGAAATTTGAATAACATCATCATGTTCAGCTCGTTGAGAGCTTTCAGATGATATAAATTTTACTAGATTTCAATACTCATATCAAAATATGTAACAAATAAAATATGGACCATTTAACTGTTTCCATGGTAACAAGGCTACCATGCAACACTCACACGAATTCTACTTGCAATTTCCATGCAAAATATGATTCCCATCTATCACTTATGATACCTCTCTAGCATGATCTATGGCACATGTTACATTGGCCTCACTTGTAGTCCCCAGTGAACCTAACTCCTTCTTAAAATAATTTACTACAAATATAGTAAGTAATTACTAAGAGGAACAAACATTAAATAACCAAAAACAATAAAAATGAAAAATAGACACAATATTTTCCATAGGAAAACATGTTACTAGGATTAATCACTTTTGCCAACAAGAGCGATCTCCTAATACTCCAATGAGTAACCAGTAACAAACAGAAAAAATAATAGCACTTTATATAGCCTACAACTAAAACATGAAACATGTAGTATGTGAAATACCACTTACCTATTAACAACATTCTTGTAGAATTCGTTTCAGATCTTTCTGCAACTAGATTTTCATCAATGATTTATAGTCTCTCGAAATGATTTTCACATCTTCTCAATGATGTGCCAAAAGAGATCTGCATAGACAAAAAGATGCAAAGAGATAAAAGCATATCGCATGTAAAAGAAAAATAAAATGAAATCCTTAGTTTATCATACAACATATAAATGAATCAATAGTAAATTATAAACCATGAGTGATCAAGGAATCCCACAAATGGAATCAAAATAGATGCAATTAGGAAATAATAAGTACCTTGTATTAAAATAAAAAGGGAAAACAAGCTTACAACCTCGTTCCTTGATGTCAGGTGCCTTTTCCAATGGTGTCCTTTCCTTCCCTTAGTGACAAGCTCTTTAGACCCAAAACCAGCAACATGATTTTACCAATCCAAGTCTCTTGAATACTCTCATTCCTATGTTGAACTTATAGGAAGGATGAGGAGGTTTCTAGTTCCACTTCTCAAGGGATTTTATCCTTAAGAAAAGAAATTTAGTTCCATATATCAAGGGATAAGGCACATGTATTTAGTGGTTCAAGGTTTCTAATTTGGATAAGATTCCTCAAACAAAGCTTCTAGAACTTACTTTTTTATTTTTATGTGCGTGAATAGACCTGCGCACTTTCTGCTCAGGAAAACTGCGCAAATCTACATAGTTTTTTTACGCAAAAAATGTTTTTCTTAGGAAAATAAAACAGGTGATCAAAAATAGTTTTTAAGAAATGAAAACCAAAATTCCTCTTGCCCTTGGTATTATGTTACTTCAAGCTTCATAGGGGATTCACTAGAGACACTCCATCGGATGGTGAGATATCTAAATCGACAGTCATGGTGATAAATTTTACTGTAATGGATTGCCCCTTAAAGTGAAAAGCCAGAAAACATGTTTGATGACTGAAGCACTTTATCATGTTAAAGGTTTGGATCAGAGACCAATTGGTTGAAGACTTGAAACAAATAATAAACAATTACCATATCATGCTTTCATATAAACATCACCGAGGTAAGAATTCTCATACTCAGAGTAAACATAAATCAATGAATTACTAGGAAAATACACAAAGATCCATGTCAACAGTAGTCATAGTATGGACACATCAATAAATGGATCTATATTTACAATCATGAATATTTAATAACTCCATGCAACCTGGATGGATGAAACTAGATCCATGGTCTCGATCTTCATCTCTATCGATCTATAGCACGAAATTAACCATGTGAGTGAATTTATCAAAGTCGAACATGGCAAAAACCACTTGATTACTAGTCAATGATGTGAACCTTTAACAATTGTGAGAGAAACCATCAAAAATGTAGATGATCCTCAAGGTACTTCCAGTACAGTCTATGGAGTGTGATTAAATTTCTTGAATTCAAACACTCATAGAATTATTCGATCAAAGGTTAATTATTAGAACCTATGGTCGAAAGCAAGAAATTTTCCATTAAGGCATGTAGGCCTCAAGGTATTGAAAAGGGTTTCTAAATAAACTTCCTAGATAATGAGCTGAAGTCAGTAGGAAGTGATCCATCATAGGAGGTCCTATGACACAAAAATTCATGTCAAGTTTTGAAGAACAATATTTAAAGTTATTCAAGAATAACTTAGGGATGACCGACATGATTGAAGGTTATAAATCACAAGGTAATTTTTAATGAGTTTGGACTTCTCTTGAACATATTGGCGACATGACATATGACTTGGAAGAATTTGACTCAACGATAATACCCAAAAATAGCTGAAAACTTTCAATGAAGTTTAATTAACTCTGAGACAAATGGATTTCCCAACCCAGACACATATGTGACGAAGTGTCATGTTCAAGAGCAACATAATACCTTTAATAATATAAAAATGATTTTTTTTCCCAATTCCCTCCCACCATTACTGGCAAGTACCTCTTTATTTTTGTCAAATTTGAGGAGGATAAAATTTTCTTGTCATATAAGCTCATCCTTTGGACAAGTCCTCCATAGTATTTTTAACAAACCTTAGGAAGGAGAGTTTCGGGCCTATTGGAATCGATAGGTCCTCACTATTTAAGTTTTACGAGTCCATTGGATGGTTAAATCGATGTTATTTTCATGTTTAAAGAGTCTGAAAACATACAAAAAGAAAACTCATTCAACTCTTTCAACGCAATTTTTTAACGAGCCCAGAGAAAGTAAAGCTTCCTGTTTTTCCTTTTTCGGCAGTCAGAAGAAAAACATAAGTAAAATCCAAATTTTCTTTTTCATGTATATAGTCCGTGAAGCTCGAAAAAGGATAAAATAATGTAGGAGAAAACACTATTGATCGTACTTAGTCAACGTATACCTTTTTCGTAATTAGTCTTATTTAGTCTGAAAAAGGGTAAACTTATACTGAATAGACTATTTTTCGTTTACTTTTACAAGTTTGAATAGTGAAGTGCTTGACAATATTTTCATGTTTAAAGAGTCTAAAAAGTGTTAAAAAGAGAACTCCACGGTTTCATTTTTTCGTAAGTTTTAATGTTCTCGAAAAAGGTGATAAAAAGTGCACTCATATGGGCAACATTCAATTTAATTTACGAGTAGGAAAAGACGGAAATAACTCAAAATTTTGATTTTTTTTACGAGAATGAAAGACAACAAAATAATATCTCGATTTTCATTAGTTTATTGACTCTTGAAAAAAATAACCGAAATGGACTCGAAATATGTTCCATTTTAATACAAGCTTGAAACAACTGAAAAATATGTTTTAAAGTGGTTTCATTTTTACACAAGCTTGAAACAAAGGAAAACCGTGCTTTAGAATGACTTGTTTAATTTTTTACACAAGCTTGAAACAAGGAGAAAACTTTTCTTGAGATAAGTTTGTTTCATTTTTACACAAGCTTGAAACAAAGGAAAAATCATGCTTGAGATAAGTTTCAATGCCCCCAAAGCATCATTTAATTCACCTAAGCAGATAATTAGGTACTAATAGTTGGATGGAATGAAGGTTCATTGATGAGATCAGATGAAAGACTCGACTTAATTAGGAGAGGATTTGTTTCATTGTTTAACAAGCATGACACAAGAAAATAAATATGCCCATGAAACCTTGTTTCACTTTTTAACAAGCTTGACACAAGAAAAGGTACTATGCTTATGAAACCTTCTTTCATTTTTTAACGAGGTTGACACGGTAAAAGAACCATCCTCATGGCTTGATTCATTTCTAACGATGTTGACATAGTAAAAGAACTATCCTAATAATGAAATGATTCATTTTTTAATGAGTTTGACACAATAAAGGGAACTATCTTCATGCAGACATGTTTCATTTTTTTAATGAGATTGACACAGTAAAATGAACTATCCTCAATATGAACTAATTCATTTTTTAACTAGGTTGATTTAGTAAAAGGAACTCTCCCCATAGAGACATGTTTCATTTTTTAATGAGGTTGACATAGTAGAAGGAACTATCCTCATGGGAACATGTTTCATTTTTTAACAAGGTTGAAACAATAAAAGGAACCATCCTCAAAAACATGTTTCATTTTTTAACGAGGTTGACACAATAAGAATAAATATCCTCAAGACTTGATTCATTTTTTAATGAGGTTAACAGAGTAAAAGAACTTTCCTCAAAGATGAACTTTGATCATGGCTTCCAACTGGAAGAAACATATGTCAAGGGACACACCTCGATCATGGCTTCCAAGAGGTCTTCATCAGATGGAAGAATATTTCTCTCGAAGGAACCCATATCAAGGGAATCAATAGGGATAAAAACATCATGTTCCAATACCCCCATATGTTTTACCGTGTCATTTACCATATGTAAATCAAAGTAAGTCGAGAAAACAATAACATGATCACTTGCATCGGTAACTAAAAACATGGGACTTGTTGCCACATAATTAACAGATGGCGGTGTAGATACAACTTTCGTATAAGGAAAATTCAGGTGTTTCAAATGATTGGTAGTCAAATCAAGACTAATGAACGAAAACTGATCAACAATCACAATGTTCCCATTGTGATAGAAATACATTGCACAAAGGAGTGTCGATACGACAGCTTTCATTACATAGATATAGTCTCGCCCAAGGAGAAAATTGAAATCCAAAGGCCCTTAGACTACCATAAGATCAATACAGACAGTTTTACCTTCCAAGATAATAGTAAACTTAGGAAGGATCCCTAAAGGTTGACTAATGGTTCTGTCAAAAGCCGATAGACTCTATGTAACAGGCATAAGCTGAGGGGAACCCAAAGCTTTCCAAGAAGTTGAGGATAAAATACTAATAGAAGCACCTTCATCTAAATTTTTGGGATGCACATTCTTACCATAAATCTTCAAAATGATTTGGAAAGGGATAGAGGAAGGAAGACAAGGTTCTTCAAGTCTAATCCAATCAAAAGAAGATACCTCAGTACTTGGAGGAGGTTCTCCAAAAATAGGTGAAATTCCCCTTGGCATACAAGAATATGATGTAACAAGAAGAACTTGAGAAGTATGAATTTCAATCTTTGTAGGGAGAGTGCTATCGACTGGGTGTGAAATAAAGTCAACCACTTGATAAAATAATGGATCATCAACATGAGTTATATGAGTTTCACTGTCTAATGGAAGAGTGGGATTGACTGTACTTTGAATTAGATCAATCACTTCGTCAATTGATGATAGGTTGGGAGGAAGTTTACGGTAACCAGTTGCAAGTTTTTTCTATGGAACAACAAGCTTTTCCAACAATTTTGAGGCTTCATCCATATGAGGTAAAATGTGAGTTAGATGACTCCGTTTTCATAACCTACAAGGAAACCTAACTTTACCCTTTTTCCCAGGAACCTGATAATCACAGGTTGACGGATCAATAGTAACTTGATAGGGTTTTTCTTACCATACTTCCAAGACCTTAGGGATACTATGAGAATTGATAAGGAAGTGTTAACCCTTATAAAGTTTTCAAGGGAATTTTGGTTTGTGATGCATGTTGGAGGTTTCCTCAACATTACTAACACTTACATCCATGGTTGGTTGGTTGACTTCTTTCTTATCTTGGTACTTCTTCTTATTCCCTTTATTTTTCTTCTTAGCCACCTAGTTACTAGCATCAAGGCTTTTACTAAGAGAAGAAGAAGAAAGGGAGGATGACATGTTGAGTGAAGAAGGAAAAGGGTCAACAGGAGGTTGGTGATGTTGATATGGTGAACTCTATTGAGGTGAAGCATCCAGTTGAGGTGGAAAAATTTGAGTATTTGAGGCCAACAAAGTTGAAAATAACAATATCATTAAACTTGTGGTAAATCCAAGTAATAAAAATGTAACCATATAGGGAGGACCAACATTTCCAAAGCAAGGAAAAGTACCAACAATCTCATTAAGAGGGTTACTTTGTTGGTAAATTGCGGAAATGTTGCCTTTAGATTCAACTTCAGTGAATTTTATTAAAAATTTAAAAATATTAACAATTCAAATTCATAATCCACACCAAAGGTCTGTAAAATTAAAAACAAACAAATTAACATGTGTTATCAAATCGAGGAGTCAAACCACACACAACCAATTTGTTTTCACAATGAAATCACAATTTGTTGATGAAATCCAACGTCACAAAGCTCAATGTGCAAAAAATAGTGGTCATAACAGTTACCCTAACAACCTGCTTAATGGAATAGTCCAGTGCAAGTAACTTCAGTATTCCATTGCGAAGTGAAGAGTACCCTCCGAAAAGTCCAAGTGATTCTAGTCAACGTCTACTCCAGGTATAGTGGGATCTTCCTGCCACCATTGCCTTGAGAAAAATACTAAATATTATGGCCACTAAGGTCACCAACTGAGAAAATGCACCTAGGGGAATAGTCTATGATCCGATATACAAGCAAGGGCAGAGTATCAAGCTCAATCCATTTGAAAGCTCCTTGACATGGTAAATATGAGGTTTGCTAACAAGTGACCCCAGGCTCCTCGATAATGGTTAATCTGAGGTTTAATGTTTGTATTACATGCACATATTATATATTTTCCAATGAAGTAAGTACTATTAATTCACTAGATCCGATATGACCTCCTGCTTGACTCTTTTAAGAAGAGCTTCTTAGAGCACAAATGCAAAAATTCGAATTTTTCCTTACCACAACATACTATTATTTGTTTTAACTTCTTTGGAATGTTAACTACAACCTATTCAAAAGCACTAGACTAAGCTAAATAAAATGTAAAAAATATCTATATTGATTTTATTGAGAGCTTTATTATTTTGGTTGTTTTTACTAAAAGGGTAAGGATATGAAACTAGTGGTGTTATGACCTGACCCAAAATTGAATGCATTCGAATATGATAATGTAATCGTTCGCTTTGATGAATCCTAACTAAATTAAGGAGAGAGGTTCCATTCACTTCCAACAATGAAAAAAATGACAAATAAGAGAAAATATAACAAATTATCTAATGCACTAATTTCAACAAAAAAAAAATAATGTTGATCAATTAAAAACAACTTTTTATTTTTATGCTTTAAAACAAGCATAAAACCATGTAAATTCAAATCAGGGTTATCTTTCAATGAGAGACACTATCTTTCAATTGATGAAATAACATTTTAAAACATGCATAAATGAATATATGGTGAGATTCACTGAAATAAAAGAGATTGACACAACCTATTCCAGAAGTGAAAGACTCTTTTTTGGTAGATCAGTAAACCAACACAAACTAAAAAACCAAAAACTGTAAAGGTAAGTGATTTTCCTAAAAATAAAATCAAAGAAACTGATCTAAATCTAGCATTTATTTTTCCAAAATATAAACTATGTGAATGTAATCTATGCACAATTCACTCGAAAAGTATGCAAATGTAATATATGCACAATTTTTGTTCATATTTTGGAAATGAAAATTCTAGCTATGCAAATTTAATCTATGAAAGAGAATTATCAAACACAAGATATTCCAAATCAGCAAAAGATCAACAAGATTATTTTCCTTCACTAATGTAATCTAAGGAACCAATCAAGTGTAAGAAAAGAAAATTGGGTGAGAATTCTGAAGGTCAAAAGTAAAAACACTCAAAGGCGATTAACACTTAGACACAATTGGCCATGGGTTTCCCCCTTTCCCCTGTTATATCTAATATTTTCATGGAATACTTTGAATCAAAGGCCCTCCCATATTCCTTTTCAACCTAGGATTTGGAAAAGATTTGTTGATGACACCTATGCGGTTTGGCCACAAGGCAAAGATAAGCTCGACATATTCTTCCAGCATCTTAATGATCAATCTTAGTTCATTAAGTTCACCATGGAATTTTAAGTAGACGGTAGCATGCCCTTTATATAACTCCTCCTTTATAGGAATCAAGAAGGTTCTTTTTATGATCAAGTCTTTAGAAAGAAATCACACACTTAGTAGTAATTACATGTTTGTTCTCATCATCTCCCTTCTCAAAATCTTGGGGTTCTCATTACCCTAGCTACCATATCCTTCAAAATATCTGATGAACACCACTTTGAAGGTGAAAAATCTAATCTCCTTAATTTTTTTAATAATAATGGTTATATCAGGGTTCAATGTCTTAGATATTTTCAGAAAGAAGAAAAAGGACCTAGGAATAAGAAAGATCCTAGTAATCATTTATCTGGAGTTCACCTTCTGTTTATTCAAGGTATTATTGATAAAATCACTAGGATTCTAAGGAGACATAATATTACCTCAACCTTCAAGCCCCTCTGTACCATTTGGAGTTCGCTTAGATCCATTAAGGACACAATTTTCCCTAAGGATATTAAGGGTGTTTACTTGATTATGTGCTCTTGTGGGACACCTTACATCGGCGAAACTTGTAGATCCATTAATCAAAGAATTCTTGAACATGTCATTGACCTTAAACGTAGTACATCACGATCCTCTGCCTTAGCATAGCATGCCGAAAAAAAAAACATCATAATTGCATTGAAGATGCTAAAGTTATTGCAAGGATTCACCATTTCCACCACCTTAAGTTGAGGGAAGCCCTAGAAATCGAAAAGAGGTTGGTTAAACTTAACATGAAAGATGGGTGGATTATTAGCAGATGTTTGATTCCTACCCTCCACTCCTTCTCTTTTAACATATAATTAACTAACTCAATTAGTAAGTAAGAAATAAGAATTTTAAACTATATTCAATAATAATTAATTATTAATTTACTAAAACTACATAAAATAATAATATATAAATAAATAAATAACAATAATAATAATAATAATAATACTCTTGATTAATTCTTTTCTAGATTTTTTTTATTCTAGTCAAACTAGTCGTTATTTACAACGGCTAGTTGGAGCTTTTGTCATCTATTTACACTGGTTCCTAGATCATATTTCTCATCTTGTCCTGATGATGAACCACACTGACTGGTTTGAAACACATCGACTAAGTTTTCTTATATGTGATTTTCACCAAAAAACATTATACACAATTTATGGGTCACAGAAGCAAATTCCTAATATGTAAAATATGGATTTTATTTTATTTTATTTTATAAATCTAATTAATTTTATGTACGTATATATAATTATTTTATTCATAAATTTAATTAACATAATTGATTTCTAAATATTAATTTTAATTATTTACTTAGTTTTTATTATTTTAATTAATCATTAATTAATTAGTTTAATATTTATTTAAGAACAACCGTAACTCACCCTCTTGCATATATATGCACGTATTATAACCATATAATAAAAATATATTAAAGTGTGTGTGTGTATATATATATATATCCTTTTAAGATGT
Source organism: Pinus albicaulis (assembly GCA_034641835.2). Classification (NCBI taxonomy): domain Eukaryota; kingdom Viridiplantae; phylum Streptophyta; class Pinopsida; order Pinales; family Pinaceae; genus Pinus; species Pinus albicaulis. The sequence goes on along the minus strand of JAXQQM020082843.1, from coordinate 173,079 downwards.
CAAAATAATAGTGAGCTAGGGAGGCTTCTCTCCAATCTTTTTGAGCATAGGAATAAAATCTTAAATCAAATTAAATAACTCTTTTCTTTAGGTTCGATAGACCAAAGATTGGTCTCAGTGGACGTTAACCATCATAATCATCATCATCATATATATATATATATATATATATATATAAACCTTATGACATTATCTCGCTCTCCCCGAGCTTAGTCATCCTCAGAATGACGTCAAAGTTATAAGAGTCGTAGTGGATGGGGATCTAAGAGATTTTGAATTCATCATATGAGAAGAGCTCATTAATTTAGAGAGAGGTAAAACTCGCAACATGAACTCCCCTCCTCTCAATACATTTCATTATCCATATATATTATCCCTTATACCTATGGTTAATTCATTCTTCAATCAAACTTATTTTATTTTTATGTCATAATATTTAATGCTATTCATTTCAACTTTTGTTCATTTATTATATTATTTAATTTAATTTTTATATTGTACTTTTTATATTTTGTTTTAATATTTTAAATTATATATATATTAAACATCAATAAACTTCTTTGATTTTTTTTCTAAAACTCCACAAATTTCAATAAACTAGCAAGTTTTGGAATCCAAACTTTGAGTACTCATATCTTGAGTTCTACTTATCGAAATGAGGAAAATGAGATTTTGATATAAAGCTATTTCCATGGAGAAAAATCTAGAAATATTGAATCAAGGATACCTAGAGATTTATTATTCCAAAATAATTAGGAGAAGTTGGAGCTATGAATTTGTGACAAAAAATCAAATTTTTGAGTTTGATTTAGGAATTTCATTTTCCCAAAATATATTTAGTTTCAAATTCCTCTATCATTATTGATTTTTATAGAGAAATCCCACAGGGGGGGAATTGAAAGCACAAATATCCCTTTATTTCATATATTAATTCTTAAACATCAATAAACTACTTAGTTTTTTTTCTAAAACTCTACAAATTTTATTACACTAGCAAGTTTTGGAATCCAAACTTTGAATACTCATATCTTGAGTTCTACTTATGAGTTCTACCTATCCAAATGAGAAAAAATGAGACTTTTCTATAAATCTATTTCCATGGAGAAAAATCTAGAAATATTTAATCAAGCATACCAAGAGATTTATTATTCCAAAATTATTAGGAGAAGTTGGAGCTATGAATTTGCGACAAAAAATCAAATTTTTGAGTTTGATTTAGGAATTTCATTTGCCCAAAATAACTTTTAGTTTCACATTCATTTATAGTTATTGATTTTTCTAGAGAAATCCCGTAGGGAGGTAATCGAAAGCACAAATATCCCTTTATTTCAATTATTAATTCTAATTTCAAATTGAGAATTGGTTATGACAATTTTGATATTTTTGTTTTAGGCACAATTTTAATTGGTTTTAATTTTCATTTTTGAATGGGTTTTGATAGAGATCTTGTTACAAGGATATGAGTTCAAGGATTTTGAGAAATGAGATTCATCTATCACAGAAGGAAAATTAAAATTTGTGGCTCTAAAAAAGATGTATCTAAACTACTTTGAATGGCTCTCCTTTTTGGGAGATTTTTTTTGTGAATCATAAATAACAATATATAGAATGAATAAGGAGTTCCTCTTTTCTGCAATATGTGGATATTTTTAGTGCCTTTTTAAGGTAATTTTTTGCTGTAGGTAGAGAGGAATAATTATATCTTAGTGTTGGCGTATTTTCTTTCCAAGCTCAAATATCTGTCTTTGGAGCACATCTTGCAATATTGTTGCACTTTTCTTGAGTCGTAGAGCTAATTTTTTGGGAATATTGTGGAGGAGATCCATTGTAAAATATAGCAAGGGTTTCATGCTTTAATTTTATTCAAATACTTTTATTTTTTAATGCCATTTTTTTTTTTCTTTTAGTGAGATATTTGTGCCAATTATTCCATGTTTTGCACTTCTTTTAGATATGAGAATGATTGTATATTATATTAGCTATTTGATCTTGTAATCGTATTGATTTTCTATCGATTTTTAAATTTTTATCTTACTTTTAATCAAATTTATGAGTAATTGTTTACTAAAAAATTCCATTAAAAATAGATTTAATTATCATTGAATTGTGTGAACTTTTTATATTATCCAATTGTTCATATTTTGTTATTCTAAGCTCCAAAAAGAATATTTATTTCACTTAAAATATGATTTGTTAGAAATAATTTAGAATCATGATATTTATTATTAAAATCATGTTAAATCTCCATTATTGTTTAATCCTTACACTTGCTATTTGGGATTTATCTCCTAGTTATCATGGTAGATTAGTTTGCCTTGTTTTTCTACATTATTAGATAATCCACCATATAGATATAGATTTCAAATTGAATTACCATTATTGAAAATTCTCCCTATGCAAGAGAAATTGCATTGGCGATTTGGCTGAGCCCTTATGTTAGCTCAAGGATTGATTTCTTGCATGTGCACTATAAGAGAGTAAGTATGATTGCTTCCTTTTGTTGATAGGTAATTAGAGACATAAAAATTCATTAGGAAGAGTGGGGGGGTGACTAGACCCATTAGAACCAATCAAAATCACCATCCCAAATGGATAAGGGCTTGATTGGGGCCTTCAATGGTTGATATCCACATTATTGATTTTGGTCATTTTTTTCCATCACCAATTTTTGCACTAGAAGGAGGGACAATGATAACTTATCTATCTGGAGATTTCTATTTTGAAAGTTTTGTTTATTTGAATTCTCTTATGCTAAAATTATTATTTGGAGTTGTATCTCTAGATATGCATCTTCCACCACTCTAAAATATCTTATAAGACTCTTGTCAAAGGTAAATTTTGAAGCTAAGAGAATTTCTTGTACATATGATCATGCTTTACAATTCATTCAAAATTTTACGAATTCTATTTTTTCCGATATTGATGGAGGTGTCCTATGAAAGATATTTACTCTCACTTTTATATGTAAAGTCAAAATATGGTGCATCTCTCTTCTTGTTGCCTCTATTCAGAGTTGCGAGAAATTTATCACAATTGTTTCATAAATTTGACAGCTATGATTATGAACAGGTATGTGATGAACTTCAAAATTTATGGAATGTTTAAATGAACCTTCCATATATTTTTCTATTAGACTTCAATTAATTTGTTTTAGATTAAAAGCTAAATATAGACCTTAATATATTGCATTGATGGAATGGTTTGAATATGATTGTTTCCTTCCTTATATCCCTAAAAAATTCCGTGAATAAAAAAAAAACTATTTTTCTTAGCACGTTTTCCATGATTGAAGAGCCTCTCGTTACTAATAGCATTTTCAACTCTCTTCAGGAAGAAAATGTAGAAATTTCTAATCAGTCTTCTCGGGAAAGAATAATCTCATCCAAAATAAATAGTGTTGATCCTGAGGATGCTTTAAATAATGTTGCTATTGTTCAATAAGCTACTCAAAATAAAAATGAAAGTTTTTTTTCATAAAGAAGAAGAAAATCTATAAGAAATAATGCAAATTCAAAACTCCAACATTGTGCATTTTTCTGCAAATCATTCTAAGTTTTCTCACGCTCAAATTAATGATCAACCAAAATTCTTGAAGAAACCAAGAATTAATCTTTAGGAAACTGTGGTCATCTAGATACATGATGAATAATATGAAATTTGGATTATGGAAAATGAGCAAGAGTCTACAAACAAAGAAATTTTCAGGTTCATATCTTCAAATAGTTAGTTTTCTTCTTATCTTGATATCCTGATATCTCATTCCCACTTCCATCATGTGAAAATCATAACACAAATAATAATCTGCAAGAAAGGATATTAATAGCTAGAATACAAAGCAACACCCGATACAACAAATTTTCATTATTTTTAAATCATTATTTAATGCACAAATTACAAAATTTTGATCAAAATAAAGTTATTTCTTCTTTTACTAAGTAGTTTTATAGACATATTTTTCACTTTAGATTATATTCAATAAACTCAATGATCATGAGCATATGTGAACTTCATTAAATATATACTTTTTCATTCTTTTCATCTTAATCATAGGAAGAGGTTACTTCTTTAATTTGGATAAAATCTAAATCTCTAAGGTAAATTGGAATGATAATCTTGAAGGTAATTTGATATGCTTATTTTCATATTTTTCTATTTTTCATCCTGAATTTAATCTTAATTTTATTTTAATATTTTCTAATTTTAGCTCTATTTTATAGATCATCACTAGTTACACTGAAGGTTTCATTGTACCACCCTCCTCCCATTTCTACCCAAATTAACTTTTCCAACGAGGTAAACATGTCATGAAGAGTTACTATGATATCGTTCAGCTCCCTACTTACAGTTAAGGAAGTGGAACCGACATGACAAGACCAATCTGACCTTCCTCAGAAGATACAGAACCTTCATAAGCTAACCAACCCCTCAAGCTATCCAAACCTTGAGAAAAATTATTTTTTCTTTTCCCTAGAGCCTCAGTTGATCCAATGACAAGGCATGAATGCGATTGTAGCCCTAGAGTTTCTCCTAAAACAAGGAATCCATATGATTACGGAGTTTCCCAGGTAGTTTTGTACTAGTGACCCTAGATTCTGAGCCATTTTTTCAAGGCTAGGAGTCATGACACTTCCCATAACTTCATGAAACTTCTAGAAATGATAAAAAAAATTGAAATGAGATTACTATTGTAAACATTTGAACAAGTACTTTATCTGACCCCTACTAGCCATGACAGGAATTTTTTCAAACATATCAAAAATATGTACTCCATAGGACATAACAACATATTTGAGCATAGGGGACTCATACTTATCTCATATTCATAAATGAGAATTGATGCCTTATCAAAAGAGCTGCATTATCATCTATTAGGTAATATATTCATTGTCCATTCATTTTATAATAAAAACATGATAAGAGCCATACATTAAGTTTGTTATAAAACATACTCATAACTAGCATATAACAAACATAAATAAAAAGGATATAACAACAATAATAATCACATATGAATGAGTACTTTTATCCACACAATACCAAGGAGAAGGATCTCTTACTAATGAATTCCTAAGCCGACTAAGTTATGGACATCCAAAAACCACCCGATCATATATTGGGCTAAACCAAATCATTCTTTCAAAAAAACACCCCCATACCATATTCCAAGCTTGAATGTGGGATCTCATTAAACAAACCAAACAAAACCAAAATAGATCTTCCATAGGCCAAACCACCTCAACCCTCAACTATTGATTCCACCTAATGGTAGGACATTCATAACCATTACCAAATCGTTCTCTACTAAAGTTGTCGAGGGCTCGAGAGCATTAGTTCCAACCAAGGCCTCTAGGAATAGTAACTCAACACATAGATGTTGTTGGGCTCTAGAGCGTTTGTCCAACTAGGGATTTGAGGACTAGTAACTCAACCCACCAATTGATCCATAATCACTTTTCCAACAAAGGATTCTAGGACTAGTAACTCAACCCATGTTTTTATAGGGCTTCCAATGTTATTGTCCAACCAAGGCTCTAGGAACTATAAACTAAACCCATAGTCATTAGGAAAATGAGAACCAACCAAAAAAAAAGAAAAGGAAAGAAAACCACAATACCATGGATATAAAGGAAATGGCAAGGCTAGAAAAACCACTGTTAATCTAGGAAATCCTCCATGCAAGTGAGAGATCATAACAAAAAAACCACATGCTTGTGTCATGCATGAAAAAACTAGCAAGAAAACCATACATGAAACTTGGTACCGACAATAAAAAACCATTATTTTTGTTGATCTCTATTTCCTTGTTGGGAACCAAATATGGCTATCTTTCTGACTATTTCTATTATCCTTTTTGATCCTTTTTGTGTTTGGTTACCTACATTTTCTATGTTAACCCTATGAGGTAAATACCCCGATCTTGTCCAATTGGAATATTTTAATTAATGTAGTAAAGTCACATATTCTTACCTATTTGCGACACTAAGACATGTGCTTGATTACAGTTTGGAGAACAAGAACTCTCACTCTAGCAGTTTTGCAGCGGATCTGGTAACGGTCAACTACTGGGAGATTACACAACTAGGTTTATGATTCTCAGGGTCTATTCTTGGCCCTTGTTCTAGTCTGGAGAATGGATGTTTGTGATGTTCAAAATACTATTTATTTCTCAACGCGCAATTGCTACATTCTAGGAGAATCTGTTATTTTCTCGTGCTGTGTATAAAATGGACATTGTTCCTACAATGAGCGGTTCCAAAAGGAAGATTGTAATCACATTTTTACATATTAATAAAATACCTTTGGCTCTTATGTCTTCAAGCGTTCCTACCTTACTGCCCTCCGGTTGAAGGAATTTTCGTTTTTTTTTTTTTTTGGTGCGAACATTACATGATTCAACATTCCTCTCTTTTGATAGTAGTATACAAGCCTTACTTATAAGATGCATATTCCACTTACCTCTATATGTAACCCACATACTACTTGCATATAGAGCTTTTGGCAATATACATTTAACGGGCATATATATATATATATATCTAGCTCCTATATGTATATATATTATATATATTTCCAAAACCTTTTGTATAAATAAATCTGGCATATATAGCCTTGGACAATATTAATTCAATGAGCAGATGAATATATATATATATATATAGCACCTATGTATATATATAGCACCTATGTATATATATATAACATATATAAGTCCAAAACCTTTGGTAAAATTAATTGGAAGTGCCACCTTATATATATTTTACATATAATTTAAAATAACCCCATGAATTATTTCCATTGGGTCCTCACACATATCTCGGTCACGTGTAGTATCCTTTGTATTGGAGTGGATATATCATATACCGGTTATATGTGATAAAACCTACCTGCTCGTTCACCATTGCGCGTTTTATGGTTTTTGAACCTATTTTAACTCTGGTATTGTGGCCGTTTGTCCGTGTGAGTACGCCGATTATACCACCCGGGTTGGTTACTAATACCACTTCCACCTGACCATGGTTCGGTCAAAACCCTAGACTGCGCCCTGCTCATACTACGCCACTTATACTCGCACGTATTAACGACCTCGGTTTCCGGTTTTGTTTTACAGATGACGGTTCATTGGCGCTACCATGTTGCGTTCCTACCTAAAAGAGCTGGTACACACCGAGATCGCTACAAGCTTCCGGTTGCGTATTTCAGTTTCAAAACTGTGACAACTCATTTTACCATTTTCACAACCGCTCCTGTACTGAGAACGTGTTTCCCCAATAGCTGGAGAGGGAAAGGGAGAAGGTCTTTTCGATGAGAAACTTCTCATGAATTCGCCGGCAGCCCGCCTCCTAGGTACTCTGAACAGACTTAAAATATTATTAAACTGACAGAAGGGTACCAAGGTTGCGGCTCAGCGTTGATCTTTGAAATCCTCTTCGAGATTTCGTAACAACTCGAGTTCGCCGGAGGGTACCTGATTAAATCCGTGAGCAGGATTTTACCAGTACGTTCAGCAATTTCATTCTAGGGTTTGGTGTTCACTATTAACCGTCCCCGGCCCCGAACCTCCTTACTATTCGTCTCCTCCATTTCGTTGGTTCAGGTTTTTCTGAGTTAAGGGTTTCTGAAGTGGCATAGCCGGCTCGCACTCTACAGCCACCCACTTTACCTGGCTATTCGTATTCTGCATTTAACTATTTATGATTTCCTTCAACGTATGATGTGTTCTTCATTTTAAATTTCATTTTGTTGTTTTATACCAGCTATTCTTACGACGCTCCTTACTGTTGGTGTCATGGCAGCATTGCAGGTCTCGGGTCGTTAATGAACGTGTTCGGGGTTCACTCTGAGGACGGGTGATGAATGTCGATCCTCCAGCCGCAAGACAGTGGTCGTATCACCAGGTTTTATTCCATGGCGAGTACCCTATTTTCGGGATTCCCTCACCCTAGCGCCAACCTGTGAATACTCTTAACTTGCCATTTCCTCTATCTATTCAGGGTGCGGCTGCATTTAGTTTCTTGTCCTGTTTCTATATACCCACTTTAGATAATTATCCCCATGTTCTGCTAACCAGCGTTTCCCGCGGTCAAGTGTGCAGGCTTTCTACGCACCCATTTTTCCCAGACTAATTTGGACATGGATACAGTTGCCCACTACCACAAGTTTGCTTTTCTACTCTCTTAAGTGCGCTGGGCTTTGGCCTTTAGGGTTTGCAGGAAAGATTCAGAGATTTCTATTCCTGTCAAACTGTGCCTCATCATACCGTTGCTTTGGCTTTCTACTATTTCTCAGTCATTATATTCTGAGAAAATGATGAAGCTCGGTTTTAATAACGTGTCTACTGTCAGATGTTTTGTTAACATGTCTCCCTCGCGCCTGTGGTCAAGGGCGTCACTAACCAGTTCCACTCACTATTTTTCGATTTGCTTCGTTTCATTCTACGGGCAGGCTGACTAATTAATTGAACTCTTCCATCGCTAATCTCTGTGCACTAACAAGATTTAACTCTGTGATCAAACAGGTGTAATAATGACAGCGTGCTCAGCGAACGGGGGTAAGGTTGCTTCTCGGTATTATTTTTAACATTTTATCTTACTGTATATCAAAGGAATCCCAATATTGTGCACAGCAACTACTATACAATGTGAAATCATATATGCGGCCCCTTATAACTACACGCTTTTTCGTAATAATTCTTGTTAGAATGGTGAAGCTCTCCACGCTGTTGCGTAATAGTTATGATTAACACAGTTGTTTACGCCGCGTATTATCGTTTTACTTTTCACATCTGGTCGTTTTCTGAAATTAACGTGGAAAAATCCCCACCGTGCCGTGAGGTATAATTGTCACTACAGTCCGCTGGATTCGTTTAATATAGGTTAAGGACATAGTATTTCAATTATTCACCACGCATTATTATAATTTGACTATACTTTCGTTCCATTAGCGATAATGATCATGTATATATCATTGATTCGTTTTTATATCCCCTTTTGGATATGTAAGTTTATATATATATGTTTCATATGTATGTTTCCTTTTTCCATATATCGTTTAAATATAGGATTTAGATTTATATCGTCCTTGTGTCATATAAAATTCATGTATATATATATATATGGCTCATTTGTAGTCGAGGCTAACAAGGACCTAATTGTGTAGTGCTCGACACTTGTTAACATATATATACTTTTGGTTTTTTTTTTTGCATATATATATAGGTATTCGATATTTCAATTGATGGTATACATTAAGCATAGATTAACTCCATTGCCCTAATGTTTGTTTTAAGGGTTAGAGATAAATTTAAAATACAAAATACTGTATAATTGCTATGAGTGCTATCACCCTTCTATAGTGTAGATTTACTTTGTGGTTTAATAAGAATTCAAAATACATGTTCTAGAGTACTTACTCTTAAATTCTATTTTTCTTTTGAGGTATACCTATATGTATTTAATAGTACTTGACTAGAGGACCTTAACTATAAGTCAAGTATTTTTCTATGATACTGGTTTTCAAGGAGTAAGAATAGATTTAGAGATGCACTCTATACACTTATAAATGTTATAATGCTCATACAGGGTAGAATTACTCTTTTTCTAGCACAATTTTAAATGTCATATTCTAATATCTTGCTTTCTTCCTCTCTGTTATGCACCATATAGACTTAAGTTCTGCTATAATAATTTCCCAGCATACATAAGAGCCTAAATTATCCCATTTGTATCTACAGGAAACAAAATAATATTTAATTATCTATGGGGACTAAGTAACTTCAGATTTAAACCAACCTTGGTTTAGAGTTTCTGAAGTTTCTACTCTATGGATTTATGGTCTACAACTAAACAGAATCTGGAAGGTGAATGCCTTAGCATGGACTCTGTTAAATGTAGTACTAAAATCAATGATACAATTTCCCCTAAAATTTATATGTAGCCAATTCATATCATAATACACCATAATAAACAAAATTTCAGGAACATACCACTATTGCAATTGACCAACCTCCCAACCTTAGAGTCCTCTTTATCTCCCAGGACTCACCCCCGAGCTGAGATCACCTCCTAGAACAGATCAACCTCTAATCTGCTTAGGAGCAGCTTATTTAAGCTCATAATTCCCCAAAGCATGTTTCTAATTCTGCGTCCAGAATAGCAGGATGCTTTCTTTCCTGTTTAGCCTAGGCTTCCCATTTTGGGACTCTTTAAAGTTGTTTTATGCTTTTCCTCAGCTTTTCCAGCTTTTCTTACCTCTTCCCAACTACTTTCCTCATCATTGGGAAAATTTAGATTCCTCCTCAAATCTAAATTAATTTCTTTCAAGGATTTTTGAAAGATTGTGGGGATTTGTTGCCTTATCCACCTCATGGATTTGGCAAGTGATCTCTAATTCTCATCTTGGTCAAAATGCACCATCATTTTATTTATTTCCTAAAATTAATTATTCAAATACATTCACACCATTTCAACTTTGGGGTCCACCCCCTTAGGATTAAAGTTCAAATGTCTAACTTTAAAATTAACACACAACAAAGTTGTAATCTAAGGACATATATATTCCATTATCATCGTTTAACCAAGCCTCCAAATACTTATATATATGTTCTTTAAAAAAAATTGTTATACTGTTTTGTTTTATTGAGTTTTGTTCACATTTAATTTCCTTTTACATGTATAATATTATTGTATATACCTATTTTTTTTGTTAAAAAAATTAATTGAGGTGACACATTCAGTGTTATTTTTTTATTTTTCAATTAAGAAAATGTAGAAGAAGATTATTGATTATGGAGGTTCACTCTAACTTTATCGTGCATATTCTTAACTCTATAAATAGTCTTTACAATAATATCAGAGGTTAACAAAATATACCATATGTCCAAAAAACCATAATTCATGTTTTTTTTTTGTGAGTCAATTATCAGTAGTTATATTATGAACAAATATTTAGATACAAAATACATGTCAACAGGCTTAGAAAAGGACTCAAGCCTAAATTTAAGAAGCATGTAATGTGGAGGAAGACCATGACAATAGATGTCATTGGTTATTGTTGGGTGGCCTATATGCCATGACTTGCATAACACAAAATAGTAAAAACTACAATTCATAAAAATCCTCATTATGTGGGTGGATTTGGGTCAAATATTGGAGGAGTATCAAAGAGAGAAGCACATTCATGCATGTGAAAATCAATTTGTTCCACCCTCGCTTCCAGGGAAATGAAGGTGGTCATTTGTTTGTGTGTGCTGCTAGCGTAGACCTTCGACTGAGTCTAGGATCTCACTTTGCATTTGCTGAAGATCATTAATGTAAGCTACCAATTCATTTTGATCAACATACCTCTACTCCCTTAGAGTTTCGATATTGAGCTAAATATTGGTCAATTGAGCAAAAATAGATTCCAAGGAGGTAGGGGCCTCCACGTGACCCGGGGAACAGGCTGGTAACAAAGTCGCAACCTCGCCCAAGAGACAATTGTCAGTATATTCCCTGTGGGAGCTTAGCTCCCCGTCGTGTGGTCGCCCTACGATTCGACGAGATAATCATCCACCGCGTGTGTTCCCTCTCTACCGGGGTATTATTTAACCATTGTGACTACAATCCACCCCCGAGGGGATGGCTTTCCACCTTGTGAGAGAGAAGAAGCAGAATAACCTATAATAAAATTGCAGAAGGTTTACACAAAGAACTTTACCAGGACCGCTACCAGCCTTTTCGTAAGGTGACTCAGGCATCGTGCTGAATACGAGGAAAAATACCGTGAGGGAAACACCAAAAATATGAGTGTAGAGCGTCGTACCGAGAGTGCAGGAATCCGGTGGAGCAAGTATTGAAATGAGCACGCAAGATTTCCAACCACCCCATGTGGTATGTTTGATTTTTGTCTTTCTTACCGCTATGCGCCTATCTAGAGCTGCAACTAGGTATCATTACAACCAAACAAACTGTACAACAGACACTCCATTCTCATCTCCAAAAATTGTCGAATGGCCTCCCGGGGTCGCTCTACCTCCATATTAACTCGCGCATAGTGGGATGGTTGGTACGATGTACTATATATCACCAACCCTTCTTGTGTAAAAAGGTGACCTTGGCTGAGCTTGCGCACCAACGAACATCGCCATTTTTAGTCGAGAAAAAGGGAGGAGATCTATCGTACATAATCTATGTTCCAATATGATAGATGTTCACAGATATATTTTTTTTTTAACTATCCAATTTAATTAAATGATATGAAACTTCCATAACCACTCTTTGAATAAATATCAACCTTTAATTTGTGGCTACTAAAAATATTCTAAACTATTCTATGGAAGTTAAATCCATAACATTAAAAAGGTTTAATTATATTTCAAGATAGGTAAAAAAAAAAAAATACAAAGTGCATAAATAAACTTCCTTAATAAAATATATATAATGAAATCAACAATGAAAAATTAAATTTAATTATTATTCAATTATATATTTTGTATTCAATGTTCAATATCATACTTTTTTTATATAAATGGTCTAAAAATACACCATTCCAAAGAAAAACTCACATTCATATTTAAGTCAATTAGGTGTTTCGATTCCACGGAAGAGATTTTATAAATATGAAAATCTCTTTTCACCAATCAAGTTTCTTCGAACCGTCAATTGGATCAATTTTTTAAAAACCCGCTTTTGATAGGCATTTGAGTTTTCTGCAAAAAAAAATCTAAGACAAATTGCAATAAAAAAGTTCTCAAACCCTTAATTTAATTAAAATTTTTCACACCAAACATGAATTCAACAAAAACACTCAGTGACTCTCTCAACACATGTAACGGCCCACACAGAGTAAGGTGCAGAAGCAGTCGCAGGTAAGGTGCCTCAATGAATGCTCGCCGCCCTTGGCGTTCTTTGATCTATATTCATCACCCATTACGTTAATAGAATCGAAACCTATATGAACACCTATATGAACACATTAAGGCACTACATCATGAATCAATCCATTCAGAATTCATCCATACTAAGCATATTTTTGCAAATTGGTTGAAGTTATTCACTTATATTGCACAAGGAAGGAAATTAATCACAATAGCAAGGAAAAAAAACACAGAAGAAAAAACAGTCAAGGTAGAAGATCAAATTGATAACACCTTATTAGTTGGGTCCCTTTAGCTGGCCTCACAGTTACCAATCATCAATCTTTTGTTCTCCCTTTTCTCATTTCCTACTGTACTCTGCTTTGACAACATAGTTTGATTTTTCTCATATTGGAAAGGAGTTTTGCAGAGTGTTTTTGGAACCATTAGCCATACATATAACCTATAATTTTATGCCCCAACTGCACGCAATCCTATACTATTCCTAGAGAACTAGCCCCGATGGTCTTCTCATTTTAAAAGCTACTAGTGTCTCCCACTCTACGCAAGGGTCGGCTAACATTTTATGTGTCGCTATATCTATACTAAGCCAAGTGCTTGCTATGAAACCTTTATTTTTGGAGTAATCACCACAACTCTATGGAATCCATAATTTACACCCTAGGGATCCTAGTTACTAGTTTGGAAGTTTACCAACACTTGCGAGTTTTAGTGTAATGGAAAACCTCTACATGGTATCAAAGCCTGAACCTAGGTTGGATTCCCCCGATCTGCGTTTGAGGGGTGTATGGATTCCTTGAGCTGTGTTTGAGGGAGGGTGTTGGAGTAATCACCACACCTCTATGGAATCCATAATTTCCACCCTGGGGATCCTAGTTACCAGTTTGGAAGTTTACCAATACTTGCGATTTTTAGTGCAACGACAAACCTCTAGACTTATTTATATTGGAAGGTGAAATTATGATGACCATTATGTTGCGTATAACTGACAGGTACTGAAATACACATAGAATTTGGACAGAGGAGGAGGTGGAGACCTGGAAACCCATTGTATACGATTTCCACAATAAAGGAGGTGTTTTCATCTCTCAGATTTGGCACATTGGAAGAGCTTCCCATGTGGGTAAGTATATCTATGGTTTATATTACATTGCTATCTGTTAATTCCTTTCATATATCTCCTTGTCGAATCTCTCTAGAGTGTATTGGATTTGTTCATTTTCTTCTCGAGCATAATTCCCACAATCATGTCACACTTTGTTTGCTTCACTTGGTCATGATTCCTCATCATGAAAAATAGATCGTGAAAACTCTCAATCTATTTCCTTAGTAAATTTGTATTAGGTTAGTTTTTTTATGGATGTAGAGTATGTCTTTCTTAAGAATATTTTTTCAGTTTCCTTGAATAGAGATGGCTGAGTGGCTCTATAAAATGTGGATTATCAACCCAATGGCCAGGATACCTTTTCGTCACCAGATCAGAAAATATAGGGACAGGCGGTGTTACCTAATGGCAAAGATCTTGCCCATCATTCCACTCCTTGAGCCCACCCAATATCCAGGCTACTGTTTCATCAAAAGATCATAAAATATCAGGATATACGGTGTTACCCAATTGCAAAGAGCTTGCCGATTATTCCACTCCTCAATCTCTAAAAACTTAGGAGATTCCAGAGATTATTAATGACATTTGTCTTGCTGAAAGAAATTCTATCAAATTAGATGAATCTTCTTACATAAGTCCTAGATTTAGCATTAAGGTATTTTCACACTTATTACATAGGATAGAACTATTTTTATCCTAGGATTAATATATTAATAAAACAATCAGATTTTCTTTTCTTATAAGAGTGTCCATCACAAATGATGTCATGATGAAAATGAAAATCTAGCTCCATCGTGCACAAGGGCACCCTATAGCGATCACAATTAGCAAAACCGACACGGCACTTTAACGAAATGACCCGAATCCCGAAACCCATTTCGTTGGGCGACCCCACATGACACGACGAGACATGACACGCCCGACCGAATGATGCCAGAAGGGAGAAAACGTCAAACGGGTCACTTGAACGTGCATAAGGCACCCAGGCGATCACAACCTATAAAAACTTATACGGGCGCCCTAAAACGAAATGACCCAACCCGAATGCGCTCAGTCGGGCAACATCGCACGGTGCGACATGGCGCTCCCGGCCAAGCGATCTCATAAAGGAGAAAATGGAAAACAAGCCGCCCGAATGTGCACATGGCACCCGAGTGGTCACAAATTTGCAAAACTGATACGGACGACCTCGAACAAAATAGCCCGACCCGACCTGAATGCAAAGAAATATTATGCTTAACATGGTGGGTGATAAATGATTAATGGTTTGTGCAAATGAGTGTGAGGTGCAGGAAGGTCCATTGTACGATGATACATTGTAGGTACATCCATGCAACCAACATATGAAGATATGAAGATTAGTGAGTAAATGCTATCATAATTATTGTAATTGCTTTAAGCTAGATATTTGTTTATTTCTTCGTAAGATTTATAACAATGGTTAAGGGATGGTCTCCATTATAATCCATTGAGTGAGGGGTGAACACCCTCACGAGCGTTTAATAATAAAATTAAACATTTGTTTGTTTTCACCGTACAGGGTTTCCAGGGTATATTGGTGTTCAATGGTGTGATTGATTGTTGTTTCAGATTGATGATGTTGAATTATTTTCTTGTTGTTGTTTTCATAATGTCAAGTATGTGATGGCTACAGTTATAATGAAATGATTGCAAGGTTACATCATACAGTTTTATGTTAATGTACTACAATAGTGGTTGTTAATGGTTAAGCAACTTACTATTCATCTACTAAGGTTACACTATGAATTGGTGAACATTTTATCTAATTATTAGTGAGAAATATTTAATAGTGATTTAGATAGTTATCAGTGTTTGTTACAACTAACCACTTATAAATTTATATAGACACACAAAGAATACTTATTCTCACAGAATTAGTGCCTAGGAAAATTGATGAATCCCATAAATAATAAAATAATAAGCTGACATTATAAATATAATGGAATGATAAAATGAACAAATACAATTTTATAAAGATGTATATATGTTCTAAACATAGGAAACTCTCTAGTACAATATTGATTGTCAACCAAAACAATGATAACCTTTGTTTAAGAATACATTATCTATCTTATGAATTAAAATAAGGATAAGAAATATTGATAATCAATATATGATAAATGTTAAAATATTTAACTTATTATAAAGAGTTATAAAAATTAATTAAATTATAATGCTTTTAAAATCATTATTATCAATTATTAAAAAATTAATATATATGTTAAATATATATTAATTTTAAAATATATATATATTAATACATTTATTCTCACTTTTGTTTGACTGTTACCTTGCAAAGCAATTGATATGTTTGACCCATAGTTAGCAAGTTCGGCTGTAACTTGCAAAGAAATTGTTATGCTTGACCCATACTTAGCAAGTTCGGCTGTAACTTGCAAAGAAATTGTTATGCTTGACCCATACTTAGCAAGTTCGGCTGTATTGGTCCAAAAAAATATAGAAAATACGTTAAAATGAGGTAATTCGAATTCGGTACTGAAGTTTATGTGAAAATAAAATTTAATAAAAAAAAATTCTATATTTAAAATGTTGTATGAAATAGAAATCAAAATTGCAATGCATTTGAAAACGATTTATTTTTTAATATAAAATTTAATATTTAAAAAATAAAAAATAAAATAGAAAAATTAGAAATCAAAATTGCAATGGATTTGAAAAGATTTATTTTTAATACAAAATTTAATATTTAAAATATATATGTATATATATATATATAAAGTTATATAAAAAAATTATAGTAATTAATTAATTATATATTTAAAAATATAACTTTATTTGTAGATATTTATAAATTTATTTAAGAAATTTGAATTTGATAATTATGGTTTGACCATTTCCTTGCAAAACTATATCTACAACGAAATCAGATCATCAAAGCGTCATTGATACGTCACACATGTGTGCTTGATATTTGCTGGAGATGATGAGAAATAAAACAAATATACGTGACATTCATATATCTGCGAGCAGCTTATAGCTGCCACGAACTCCAACCAGAAGGCTGGTATGCTTTGCTTGGTGGGAGAGGATAGTCCTCTAAAAATGCCAGATAACCCTTACATTCTTTGAATTTAAATAACCCTGACATTCTCAGAATTCAAGTTTCAGCTATTCATCATTTTTTGATACAAGTATCTTTAATCTTTGGGATTAATCCGGAAGACTTGTTTCAAAAACCCTGATATTATAGGAACACAACAATAGTTAATGATATTTCATAGAGTGTTTACAGGCACGATATTTCATATGATTTTAAACCACATTTTTATCTCATTATGGTACTAAGAGGGTTAGAATGAATATTATCCATCATCTTTGGAACACGATTGCAAAGGATGTTGATGGCCAACAACGTCTCTAATAAAATAAGTAATCTGATTATTAAGATTGAGATTGTAAAAGACAGCTTGGGCTGAATAACGTTCTTCTGATTAAGATTGAGATTGTTCTTCAAGAACGTTGAGGAAGTCGAGAAAATGATAAATTTCTATAATAAAGAAAATAAATTTTATTTGTAGATATTTATAAATTTATTTAAGAAATTTGAATTTCATAATTATGGTTTGACCATTTCCTTGCAAAACTATATCCCTGACATTAAATAACCCTGACATTCTCAGAATTCAAGTTTCAGCTATTCTATTGACCCCTGCTTAGTCCTTTGTTTAAAATGTACCTTAGTCCTCGGATTTTCAAAACTGCGTGACCCCCGCTCCAAATCGGCTATAAATTGCGGTATCGGTGTTCAAGCAATGAGCCCGGATTGTGGATGAATAGATTTTACCAAGATTTTCTTTCTTAGCTTTTACCAAGACTTTATCTCTTAAACATAATCTCTAAACCATCCAGTTTAAAATATGTTTTATCTTAAATCGTCCAACGGTTATATTTTATTATGGATTTTTTAAACTAAATTTGACCCTTTTACCAAGATTTTCTTTCTTAAACATAATCTCCACACCATGCAGTTTAAAAGATGTTTTATCTTTAATCGTCCAACGGTTATATTTTATTATACATTTTAAAAACTAAATTCGGACAGGGTTTGTTGTTGTGACGTCAAGTACTTCTTTAACATATAAATTTTGTAAATAAATACGTATTGCATCTTAAAATGAGTTATTTTTAAATTTTAAAACTCTATCTAAGTTTTGACGCTGTAGTGTTACTGTTTCCTATTTTTTTTTTTTTTTTCTTTCTTGGTATTCTTTTCCAGTAAATTTTGCTAATTTGCTTAAAATTCACCAAATTTTTTTTGCAACCTTAAGTTTTAATTATATAATTTTCAAACTCTAATATATAAAAAACAATGTATTATAAAGAAAATGTATTGCAAAGTTCAAATGAAAAGGACAAAAATATTAATAACTAAACTACTCTAGTTTTAAATCCTAAATAGTCACTAAGTATTTTATTTGAATTGAATTGTTATATAAAATAATTTAGGATTAATTAAAAGAAAAAACAAAAGGAAATTATATACATTTATACATATTTATACATTTATAAAAAAACACAATTTATCTTTTTAATATTGGTCTTAAAACACAAACTATTCATTTCACTTGAAACCATTATAAGTTGCATTGGTCAATGCTAACTAATAGTAGCCAATAGGAAAATTTGTTGCTAAAGTCATGTCTTCTAAGGGACCTCTCAACTCAATTCCTACCACTCAAGTTAAAAATTGTGTGAAAATTTGCATAAAAAATTGTAATCTACATTGGCTAATGTTAGCTAAATCAATAGTGGTTAATAGGAAAATGAAATCTTATAATATTTATTTCGGAGGAACTAATAAATTGAGATGTGGTTACTAAACACTAGTAAGCCTCGACATCACAAATATCTAAATATAATGCATGAATATTGCAACAATATCCATAAATTATGGCATAACGTATGTGACTTAGTTGTCCAGATGACCTTGAAGTTATGGTCCAATAAAACGTTTGCAAATTATTTTTTTAATAATATTGAAAAATATATTTATATTTCAAAGTTACATTATAGGTTGCATTGGTCAATATTCAATTAATAGTGTTCGATAAGAAAATCCATTGCTAGAATCTTTCTTTGGCAAGAATCCCTTACAATAAAAATTTAACAAATTATAAAGAAATGAAAAAAATTAGAAAAACAAATCCTTGAAGATATCATTGTGTTGGATCACCTTGAAAGAACAATTTCCATTACTTCCACACATCCCATAACTAGTGCCATTGTTACAACAATCACCAAACTCTTAATCCTAGGTTTAAACTCCATATTATCATTTTCTCTTTTAATTTCAAAGTCCACAATGAATCAAAAGTTGCATTTAACCACAATTCATTATTAACTAGCATAGTCATATAAATCAAATGGCCTATGAATCTTGACACACATCAAAACATCAATTTCATAATATATTTTTAAAAATTCGTAAAAATCAAGTAAATCAATACTTTATTTTAAATTATTGTTTATAGAAAATTTAATATATGCCCTAAACATACCTGGATTTTGGACACTAAATGAATGTTATACTTATATATAATCTTGGTAGTACCTTTCATTTTTCTTTGTTATTTTTTTCAACTCCATCTTTCATCAACATGTCGAGATGCATCACTATATTGGGAGGGGACCTGAACTCCGTGATGAGTGCTAAGAGCCGCCCGATCACCATTTAACCAAGCCCCCAAGGACATATATATTCCCTTATCATCGTTTAACCAAGCCTCCAAAGACTTATATATATGTTCTTTAAAAAAATTTGTTATTCTCTTTTGTTTTATTGAGTTTTGTTCACATTTAATTTCCTTTTACATGTATAATATTATTGTATATACCTATTTTTTTGTTAAAAAAAATTAATCGAGGTGACACATTCAAAGGTTATTTTTTTATTTTTCAATTAAGAAAACGTAGTATGAAGATTGAAGATTGCAGATAGTCTACCTCTAACTTATCGGCATATTCTTAACCTATAAAGTCAGTCTTTGTTACAATACCAAAGCCAACAAAACATACCATATGTCCAAAAACCATAATTCACAAGCTTTTTTTTTTGAGTCAAGTATCGTAGGTATATTATGAAGAAATATTTAGACACAAAATACATGTCAACAAAGCTAGAAAAGGACCCAAGCCTAAATTTAAGAAGCATGTAATGTGGAGGAAGACCATGGACAACAGATGTGATTGATGATTATCAAGTCGTGCTTATAAAATTGTACTTTCATAACACAAAATAGTAAAACCACAACTACAAAAATCCTCATTATGTGGGTGGATTTGGGTGAAATACTGGAGGAGTAGCGAAGAGAGAAGCGCATTCGTGCATGTGAAAATCAATTTGTTCCACCCTCGCTTCCAGGGAAACGAAGGTGGTCATTTGTTTGTGTGTGCTGCTAGCGTAGACCTTCGACTAAGTCTAGGATCCCACTTTGCATTTGCTGAAGATCATTAATGTAAGCTACCAATTCATTTTGATCAAAATACCTCTACTCCCTTAGAGTTTCGATATTGAGCTGAATATTGGTAAATTGAGAAACAATAGATTTCAAGGAGGTAGGGGCCTCCACGTGACCCGGGGAGCAGGCTGGTAACAAAATCACAACCTCGCCCAAGAGACAATTGTCAGTATATTCCCTGTGGGAGCTTAGCTCCCCGTTGTGTGGTTGCCCTACGATTCGACGAGAAAATCATCTACTGCGCGTGTGTCCTCTCTACCAGGGTATTATTTAACCATTGTGACTACAATCCACCCCCGAGGGGATGGATTTCCACCTTGCGAGATAGAAGAAGCAGAATAACCTATAATAAAATTGCAGAAGGTTTACACAAAGAACTTTACCAGGACCGCTACCAGCTTTTTCCTAAGGTGACTCCGGAAAACACCATGAGGAAAACACCAAAAATATGAGCGTAGAGGGTCGTACTGAGAGTGCAGGAATCCGTTGGAGCAAGTATTGAAATGAGCACGCAAGATTTCCAACCACCCCATGTGGTATGTTTGACAGAGTATTTCTTACCGCTATATCCCCATGGCCAAATCAAAATGGGGTATAAGTGCCACACTCTATCCAAATTCACCCAGATGAATGTCAGATAGCTTGAAGGTTCACACTATTGACAGGTCGAGTGAAATTCAATCTTCTTCTAGTATTCAAATCAATATCAATCTAATTAGCTGTTGGTTGGGAAAGATCTCACCTGCTATGGTGCTTATAAGGTAAGGGTTTATAACTATCCCTCTTAAGCGCTTCATGAAGGGATGGCTACCATGTCTAGTTCTATAGCAGGTAGTGGGTAGAGTTTCTAGGGTAAGGAACAGTTAACCACTAGAAAAGAGCATGGAAGAATGTATGACTCATCACAGGTACTCAAATGAACTTTTTGTTACTTCAAATTGGAATTTCATGAAGGTCCTTCCCGTGGACCCCATGGAAAATCCTATAGCGGATGGTCTCCTACCTCCGAGATGGAGGAAACGTGAATACCATACCCATATGCACCTATCTAGAGCTACAACCAGGTATCATTACAACCAAACAAACCGTGCAACAAACACTCCATTCTCATCTCCAAAAATTGTCGAATGGCCTTCCGGGGTCGCTCTACCTGCATATTAACTCGCGCATAGTGGGATGGTTGGTACGATGTAATATATATCATGATCAATTCTTGTGTGGTGCGCGTGGATTCCTATCGAGCTCCGCGTACCACTGCACTACCATTTTTAGCCGACATGCATCACCCCATTCGGGACATAATTCATGTTCATATGATAGATGTTCACATATATATTTTTTTAACTATCCAATTTAATTAAAATGATAGAAAACCCATAACCAATCTTTGAATAAATATCAACCTTTAATTTTTGGCTACTAAAAATATTCTAAACTATTCTATGGAAATTAAATCCCTAACATTAAAAAAGTTTAATTATATTTCAAGATAGACAAAAAAAATAAAAAAAATACAAAGTGCATAAAATAAACTCTTTAATAAAATACATATAATGAAATCAACAATGAAACATTAAATCTAATTATTATTCAATTATTTATTTTGTATTCTTAATGTTCAATATCATATTTTTTTTATATAAATGATCCAAAAACACACCATTCCAAAGACAAATCACATCTACATTTAATTCATTTAGGTCTTTCGATTGCACGTGAAGAGATTTTATACAAATATGAAAACTTCTTTTCAGCAATCAAGTTTCTTTGGAACCGTCAAATTTGATCAATTTTTTTCAAAACGTCAATTTTGATAGGCATTTGAGTTTTCAATTTTTTTATTTTTTTTCTAAGACAAATTGCAATAAAAAAAATCCCTGAAACCCTTAATTTAATTAACATTTTTCACACCAAACATGAATTCAACAAAAACACTCAATGACTCTCTCAACACATGTAACGACCCACACAGAGTTAAGGTGCAGAAGCAGTCGCAGGTAAGGTGCCTCAATGAATGCTCGCCGCCCTTGGCGTTCTTTGATCTATATTCATCACCCATTACGTTAATAGAATCAAAACCTATATGAACACCTATATGAACACATTAAAGCACTACATCATGAATCAATCCATTCATAATTCATCCATACTAAGCATATTTTTAGGTGTTGTCAGGTTATTCGATTATTCAAATTAAGGAAGGAATTAATCACAATAGCAAGGAAAAAAACACCCAAGAAAACAACAAGGTAGAAGACCGTATCGACAACACCTATCAGCTTGGGTCCCTAGTCGTCCTTGCCAGCTACCAATCATCAATCTTTTGTTCTCCTTTTCTCATTTCCCATCGTACCGCTTGGACAACACAGTTTGGATTTTTCTCATATTGGAAAGGGTTTTCGCAGTGTTTTTTGCACCATTAACCACACATATATCCTATAATCGTATACCCCAATCGCACGCAATCCTGTACTATTCTCAGAGAACAGCTCCCGATGGTCTTCTCATTTTAGAAGCTACTGGTGTCTCCCACTCGACGCAAGGGTAGGCTAACATTTTATGTGTCGCTATATCTATACTAAGCCAAGTGCTTGCTATGAAACCTTTATTTATGGAGTAATCACCACACCTCTATGGAATCCACAATTTCCACCCTGGGGATCCTAGTTACTGGTTTGGAAGTTTACCAACACTTGCGAGTTTTAGTGTAATGGCAAACCTCTACATGGTATCAAAGCCTGAACCCAGGTTCGATTCCCCCGAGCTGCGTTTGAGGGGTGTATGGATTCCTTGAGCTATGTTTGAGGGAGGGTGTTGGAGTAATCACCACACCTATATGGAATCCATAATTTCCACCTTGGGGATCCTAGTTACCGGTTTGGACGTTTACCAATACTTGCGAGTTTTAGTGTAACGACAAACCTCTACACTTATTTATATTGGAAGGTGAAATTATGATGACCATGATGTTGCGTATAACCGAGATGTACCAAAATACCATAATTTGGACAGGAGGAGGGTGGAGGGTTCAGAAACCCATTGTATACGATTTCCACAAGAATTATGTTTTCTTTCGTATTTGGCACATTGGGAAAGCTTTCCATGTGGGTGTGCAATTATATTCATGGTTTTCATTACATTGCTATATGTTAATTCCTTTCGTATACCACCTTGTTGAAACTCTTTAGAGTGTATCGGATATGTTCATTTTTCTCGAACAAATCGAATCTCTTAGAGTGTATTGATTTGTTCATTTTCTTCCTTAAAAACCTCATATTATTGGACAAGCCTTGTTTAAAAAAACCCTCACATTATTGGAATGAACCCCCAATTTGTGTGTTGAATTTTTAAAAGTTAGACATTTGAACTTTAATCCTAAGGGGGTGGACCCCAAGGGATAAGTATGGTGTGAATGTATTTGCATATTTATTTGAGGAAATAAATAAAATGATTGTGCATTTTGACCAAGATGAGAATTAGAGATCACTTGCCAAATCCATGAGGATGGATAAGGCAACAAATCCCCAAAATCTTTCAAAAATCCTTGAAAGAAATTAATTTAGATTTGGAGGAGGAATCTAAATTTCCTCAATGAAGAGGAAAGTAGTTGGGAAGAGGTGAGAAAAGCCGGAAAAGTCGATATAGTGCTTTAAAACACTCTTTAAAGAGCCCCAAAATGGGAAGCCTAGGCTAAAATGAAAGAAAGCATCCTCGCCATTCCGGACGCAGAATTAGAAACAAAAACATGCTTTGGGGGGAATATGAGCTTAAATAAGTTGCTCCTAAGGCATCGCAGGTTGATCTCGGTGATGGAGGTGACCTCACTGGGGTGAGTTCGGGAGACAAAGAGGACTCTAAGGCTGGGAGGTTGGTCAATTGCAAGAGTGGTATGTTCCTCGAATTTTTGTTCATTTTGATGTATTATGGTATGAATTGGCTACATATAAAACTTAAGTGAATTTGTAGATGACTTTGGTACCGCATTTAATGGTAGTCCATCCTGCGGGGAATTCACCTTTCAAAGTTCGTTCGTTGTAGACCAACCATGTAGTAGAAACTACGTAAACTCTAAACCAGTTGGTTTAAATCCGAAGTTACTTAGTCGCCACGTATGCTAATTAAATATTCTCTTGTTTCCCGTAGATACAAATGTGATAATTGTGCTTCATATGTATGATAACAATATGGTAGCAGAATCAAGTTTACATGGTGCAAAATTGTGGACAGAAAAGAATAATTCTACTCTATATGATTATTATACGTTATAAGTGTATATCTTTCATTTCTAAATCTACCCTTAATCCTTGAAACAAGTATCGTCGCAAAAGACTCAATTTATAATTAAAGTCCTCTAGTCAAGCACTAGAGAATGCATATAGGTATACATCAAAAGAAAAATATAATTTAAAAGCAAGGACTTAGAACATGTATTCTTACTAAATCGTTATAAAGCTACACTATAGAAGTGTTATAGCGTTCATATAAAATATAGTGTATCTTGTAGTTTGAGTTCATCTCTAACCCTCGAAATAAATATTATGTCAAAGGATTTACTCTATGTCTAAAGCATAATAATACAATTATTGTATACATGTATATGCTTCTAAATTACTAAGTGCATACCTAGCGCTCAACCAATAGAAAATTTCACCATTTGAATTCCAATGAATTATGGAGATATATCCTATATTTATATATAAGAAATCCACCCATGTGTTAACAAGAAACATTACTACAAATTCGATATTTATATATGAATCGAACCACCTATATTAAAAGGACTACATAAAAAAATCGTATATATATTAAAAATGAGATACATAGACTCCTATGTACAAACGAAATTCTATCGCTATTCGAATTTCTATGTAGGCGAACTACATTAAACCATGGTCGTTAGTAATTATAATAGACATAGACCTAAGTCAAACAAAAGAATACCATCTCTAAACATTACATTGGGACGTAATATTAAATCCAGTTTAATCATTATATGCAACGATGTGAGGCGAGATTAAAACGATATTACACGCCATATCTCACATTTCAATAATAAACAAATTATGGAACCTACGCACAAAGACCAGGGACGCCGACTCAGCTTGTCATGCCGGTTATTAATCTCCCCAACGAAATTTGGTCAACTCCGATATGCATAAATACTAAAGGCGCGACGTGTATCCGATCTCCGTAAACAATAGGTCGATTAGGTGAAACTAAGCATACGTTATGTAGTGTAACCGAGTGATTTTTGCCAACTCGCAGGCATAAAATAAAACCTACAAACGAAAACATGACATAAGCTCTAAACGCTTCACTTCAGAGTATGAACATTTTCAACATATGAAAACAAGGACACAACCGAGGCATCAACCTTCAAGAATCGCAAGCACGAGTTAGGGTTTACCGCGAATAGGGTTTGCTCTCCTCGTGTCGCATTAATCTATACGCCGGTTAACCAGACTAGAACGCCGCGTAGGGAGGGTAACCAAACGCATCGCCGAACATCTTAAGATCCCGTCAGTGACCCTAAAACAAAAACAAAAACAATAATATGTTAACACCCGCCGCCGGAATAAAATACTGGAACCGCCCGATAATGGTTGCTACACGATGATGCTGCCGAGTACAAATTTTCGATAGCGGGTAAGATAAACTCATATGAGAAAACCATAGGGCTACAAAGAAGACAATCAAAACAACTATGCAAAGGAAAATAACTTAGCGTAGGTGGAAGGGCAAAAAGAGGCCAAAAGAAATTTCGCATATAAATAGAGGATTTATAAGCGCTAGAAAAACCGTCCGAGATGATTCTCTCTGCGAAAAACAAATTCAAGAAAAGGGATTATAATCGTCTATGAAAGCCATAAACTACACAAACGATGCACCCAGTGATAACAAGAAACCTTACGCTTGAACTCGCTTTCCCGCCACCCAACCCTTCATAGTAACCGAGAACTCGCACCCGAGTAACATAGAACATAGCCGTGAGATAGGTGAATAACTTCCGGCACGAAAACCTCAATTTAAAAAGAAGAAGAAGACCCCACAACCCCAAACACACCGCCCCATAAATTCCGAGAATCTTGAGGTCGATTGGGAAAACTCGCTACGTCCATGGCGAGTACCAGACAAGAAAGGGCGCAGAAGGTAAGGGGAGATACTAAGCACTCGCATGCGTGAAGGTAAGGAGCAACCCTAGAAATAATAATAATTTCCCGTACATGCCGAACTCGACTTAGTACCGTACGCTCAAAGATTGGACAAGTAGCAAGCCACCCGTCAATTTCCGCCGAGCATGAGCAGCTACGCCGTTAGAGGGTACCTTCCTCTGTGGAAGTGACGCCGTCTACTCCGCAAAATCATCCAAGTAGAAAACCAAACTCGTACGTTAAACTCGTCAACCGAGCATCGCATGACCTCGAATATTATAACCAAATTAAAATACATGGTATACACTCGTATGAAATCACACAAAGCAAACACGCATGTGGATTAAATCCAAATGATAATTAAACGCCCTCCGCTAATGAGTTCGGATGGGTGGAAAATTCAACTACGCCGAGACGCGGGTCTCGATTATCATTACATGGAATGTTTGATGGGAAATTATAAAATGATAGCTTTATGGTCACCGAGAAAGTAAACAATGCAACAACGTGTACACGCTGATTAGGTAAGTCAAATCCGTGCATAATAAATATAAGAGGCGCTAATTCGTAATCATATACCGTTTTGCAGCGCTATAAACCTTATGATGGTAGACGACGCGTTATACAACTCTACATATGTCATTGGAATTAATTGAACTATGCATTATGTATTCTGCTCAAAATCCACGTCCGAATGAGTTGTCAAACTATGATGGACTATATGCATTCTATAAGTTCGATCACTTTTTAAAAGGGCAGTATATATATATAGGTGATATAAGTATTATACGCCGAGTTAGGTGAGTGCCCATAAGGTTCGAAAAGGAGGCTTATATATATATGCGTTACATATATATAGATTCGAGGGGTGTGCGAACACTTTTATCAAAGTGTATAAATATGGGATATATTTATATAGGTGTTATGCATGGTTATGTTCATTCAAACCCCTTGTTAGAGTATATATATCTACATGTGGATTTCATATACCAAGGGTATAGGTATTATATATATATAGGTATTATATCTATATAGTGGGAGTATGCATTAGATATAAGTTAGATATAAATGGTATATGTAATATATAAAAATTACACCTACATTATGTAGAGGAAGCATCCCATGATTTTATCGAGGGGTCTACCACTTATGTCCATGAGGTTACCGTAACCATGGGGAATATAAATCCCAATTCTAAACTTAATCGAGTATTAAGTAATCAGTAAATAAAAGGGAACGCGCATATACGAAAAAATAAATAAAATTTTTTCCCATTAACCGGAGGTGTTGTAATGTATTCGAGCTCAAGTGCAAAAAAATTGGGCCGTTGATCGTGCTCACCGAATTTTGAATATTATTGAACATCAGGGAGAGATTGGTTTTGTTGTCTTACTAACCAAATGTATGAGTGTGGCATGGGGGTGCGAAAAATGGTCGAAGAGGGAGGAATTTATGGATCCGAATGATGAGTTTGCGACTTCCGCATCCCAATGCCCCCAGACGTATTAAGGTACAGACAGATGCAACGAGAATTGGCCAGAACTAAGAAGCGAATGATATGTCGTCATCGCCCAATATGAGCAGGAAAATCTCATCGTAGAGAGCTAACTTCCCGAATGGTGCCCAGAAGGCGAAGGTTCTAGAAAAGAAAGATGGATGAGTTCCGAGGATGAGGATGCAAACAGGGACATCAACATAAGGGTGAAAGAGAATTACAGGGAGAATTTAGAAAGATCAAACCTCCCTCCTATGATGGGGAGAAGGAAGAAGATGCAGAAGCTTGGTCATGGAACATGATGAAGTATTTTCAAGTATATGAATATGAGAGCAACTCGAAGGCTAGATTACCGTGGTATCGCTACAAGGAAAGGCTACACCGTGGTGGGAAGAGACAAAAATGGTGCATGCCATCGACGAAAAGACAAGCATTTGGGAAGATTTTCGTACTAAGTTCAAGAATCGTTATTTGAACGAATGTTATTATGATGATAAAGCAAAAGAATTCCATGAACTCGTACTAAGACAAAATTTCACTATCGATGAGTTTGTCACCAAGTTTACCAATTTACCGAGGTATGTCCCTACATTGCGGAAGAAAAGGCAAAAGTGCAAAGGTTTTTAAATTGTTTGCCTACCGTGTACAAGGAGAAAATTGAGTTCGACAATCCAAAGACAATGGATGAGGTCAAGTAGGGAAAGGAAGATTATGCTATCACAGCTTTAAAGGTAAAGTCAACAAGGAAAGAACTGGCCGAACAAGGGTGAGTTCAGTTGCAAAAGACCAAAAACCAAGATATCTAAGAAATTTTGCAGAGATCATCACTGAAAAATTCAATAAACCAAAAGAAAGTCAAACCCCGTCAAATTCCATGGCTTCAAAACCAGAGAAGGGAACAATAAAAAAGAAGGACACTATAATGAAGGAACCTTGAAATGTTGGGGCTGTGGAGAACCCCACATGATGAGGGACCGCCCCATCGAAACATACACATGATCAAGAGAGAGCGAGAGGCAACAACAAGAATGACATAGCCGTAAATATACCAACTATCACAAATTTCTTTGTGCAACCTGCAAGAAGAACATCAAGCAAACCATGGTGGAAATGGAGGGTAAGATTTCTCCGACCTACCTATTACTATTTTGACTGATCCATGTGCTTCTTTGAGTTACATTAGTCCCGGAATTGTAGAGAAATAAAAAATTAAAACTCGAAAAATTTCGTTAGCCATGGTTGGTACATGTAGCCACCGGAACTAAGAGGAAAGTCACACATAATTTGCCCAAACAGCAATACACTTAAATGGGTATTTCCAAATGTACAAATTTGAACATATTGCCATTAGGATCTTATGATCTACCGATAGGAATGGATTACCGGAAAAAAAAGAAAGCCCCGATGAACTGGGCCGGGATAAAATCCTACATTGTGTGGATGAAGAAGGGAAACCTTTACACTAAAAGGGAAACCAAAATCCATTTCGCAAGACAAATATCGACTTTACAATTGAAAAGAACAGCCGAAAGGATACCAAGTCTATGCTAAGACATGTGGAAGAAGAATGTGAAATTGAAGAAAATCTCGCTCGAATGAGTTAATTGTGGTAGGAATTTAAAGAAGCGAGGGAGATTCCTCATCTTCCCCCAAAAGAGAGATTGACTTTTCTATAGATTCGTGCCGGGGGCCACACCCTCGTTTCTCGAGCCCCTTATCGAATGAGTCCACCGAGAATTTGCGGAGTCGAAGATGTACCGCAAGAATTACCGGATAAAGGTTATATTAGACCAAGTGTGTCTCTATGGGGTATACTCATTTTATTTGTGAAAAAGAAGGATGGAACTTTTAGGATGTGCATTGACTATCGTCAACTCCAATGTTAACCATTAAGAACAGACATTCACTTCCCAGAATTGATGATCTTTTTTATCAAGAGAGGGGCCCTTTTCGCCTTTTCTGAAGATTGACTTCAAGAACCTGGCATCATCAGCTCGTAATCAAGGAAGAAGACATCAGCAAAACAATCTTTCAACTGTATGGACACTACGAATTTGTAGTCCTACCTTTTGGACCGACGAATGCCCCTACCACCTTTATGGCTCGATGAATAGTGTATGAACAAATATTTGGATAAATTTGTTTTGGTGTTCATAGATGATATTTTAGTTTACTCTAAAAACAAAGAGGAGCACAAGGAACATCCTCATGGATATAAATGAAAGAAAATTAGCTATATTCCAAGTTCAAGAATGTGAATTTTACAAAGATAAGATTCAATATTTGGGTCATATTATTTCTAAAAGACTTGTAGTTGACTTCGAAAAGATAAAAGCAATTAAGGAATGGCCAAGCCCCAATCGATGTTTTGGGGCGCAAAGAAGGTCATTCATGGGGATGCAAGGTGCTACTATCGCAGATTTGTGGAGAGATTTTCACATAACACAATTCTATCACTTCATTGCAAAGAAAGGGTGTCAAGTTTGTGTGACCGAAAATGTCAACATAGTTTCGAGTTGTGTTTAAACAAAAACTTGTTTCAGCTCTATATTAAAAATACCCAAAGATCCCTACAAAGAGTTTGTTGTATGTACAGACATGTTTATGGCAGAGAAGGGCCGGGAGGAGTCTCACAGTGTGAAAATCTTTACTATTGCATATGAGTCTAGGAAACTGGTAATGGAATGTAATTATAGTGCATATGATTTGAATTTGCGCTATTATCCATGCTTTAAAGATGTGGAGGCATCATCTTCTCAAAGAAATTGCCATTGATGATCGATCATATTAGTCTAAATATTTTTTCCCAACCTATTCGAATGCAAGGCAGTTTATGGTCATTCTTTAAGTGAATTTGATAGACATAAAACATATCAAGGGGGAAAGAAAATAAAGTTGCTGATGCCTTAAGTAGAAATGTTGTCAAAAATTTAAACAGTATTGGGAGTAGTGGACAAATTGAGATAGAAGAGTTGGTGAGAAAAGAAATACACCAAGACCCAAACTATGAAACACTCTTGGTGAAACTACAGTAAAAGGGATAAACCCACTTTACACAAAATCAAAAAGGGCTACTATATTACAAAAACAAAGTTGTATGTTCCTAATGTAGAGTCATTAAAAAGGGAAATTTTGATGAATATCACAAACAAATTTTAAGTGCAGACATCCGTGATACTAGAAGTTGTTACCACTTGAAAAAAGAAGCTGCTCGCTGTGGAATGAAGAGAGATGTGGCAAGAGTATCTAAGTAGGTGTATGGAATGTCAACTGTCAAAGTTGAGCATCAACATCCAAAGAGTCTTCTAAACCCTTTGCCAATTGCGTAATGGAAATGGACACAGCCTATGGATTTTATAACAGACTACCTAAAACCAAATATCAATATGACTTCGTAATGGTAGTAGTAGACACTTTAACCAAGTTTTCCACTTATACTGAAGAAATCTACTTTCGAATGTGCCTCAAGTAGAAATTTTTTTCCGAAGGAGATAGTAAGGCTTCATGGAGTTCCTAAAGTAATTGTTTCGTACTCGAGATGCTAAGTTTATGCCATAAAGATTTTGGAAAGGATTGTTTGGAGGGATGGGTACTAAGTCAATTTTTATATCGCCTATCACCTCAAACAGATGGGCAAGTATTTAAAGGACGAACCTCAAATTTTTGGAGGATAGTTACACGTGCTGGATATAGATCATCAAAGTGGGAAGAGTATCCGCATCTAAATGTAGTTTGCCTATATAATAATAGCTACCAATCCTCTATTAAGATGAGTCCGTTTGAGGCACTCCCATGGGAGAAGGTGCCGTACCCCTCGGGGAAATGAGTCAACTTAAGATAAACCTCCGTGTTGGGACCGTATGCACTACAAGAGATGCAGAGAGAATTGTTAAATGATAAAGAAATATCAAGATAGCACAAGATCGCCGTAAAAGCTATGCCGATAAGAAAGAGTGCACCGAGAATTCAAAGTGGGGGATCATGTGTATTTACGCATCAAACCCAAAAAGAGCACACTTTATGCTCCTAAGTTGTGCAAAACTTGCTCCTAGATATTGTGGGCCTTTGAAGTTTTTTAAAGGGTGGGACCAAAAGTGGGCTTACAAGTCAAGCCCACGACCCCATGTTAGAGTGCATAATGTGTTTCATATTTCATTATAAAAAATATGTACATGATGCTTCTCACATAGTTGATTGGAATGTTGTATGTGTGAAACTGCATGTGAGTTTTCATTTTAACCGCTTCAAATATTGGAGCGGAAGAAATTGAATTGAGAACAGTATCAAAGATGTCGAGTAAAAGTGCGTGGAAGCACTTTACCGCTCGAAGAAGCTACCCGGGAAAGAGAAGCCAATGACAGAGAAATATCCGTTTTTGTTTAAATGAACTCTAGTAGTTGAATAACAACACCGAGATCGTGTTTATTTTCAAAAGGGAACAGGTAACACCCCCAATTTGTGTTGAATTTTTAAAGTTAGACATTTGAACTTTAATCCTAAGGGGTGGACCTCAAGGATAAGTATGGTGAATGTAATTGCATATTTTATTCGAGGGGAAATAAATAAAATGATTGTGCATTTTGACCAAGATGAGAATTAGAGACTACTTGCCAAATCCATGAGGATGGATAAGGCAACAAATCCCCAAAATCTTTCAAAATCCTTGAAAGAAATTAATTTAGATTTGAGGAGGAATCTAAATTTCCCCAATGAAGAGGAAAAAGTAGTTGGGAAGAGGAGAAAAGTCAGAAAGCTGAGGAAAAGCTTAAAACAAACCTTTAAAGAGCCCCAAATGGGAAGCCTAGCTAAACAGAAAGAAAGCATCCTCGCTATTCCGGACGCCAGCACTAGAAACATGCTTTGGGGGAAATATATGAGCTTAAATAAGCCGCTCCTAAGCAACCGAGGTTGATTCGTGATGGAGGGGGATTCGCCTCTGGGGTGAGTTCGGGAGACAAAGAGACTCTAAGGTTGGGAGGTTGGTCAATGCGTAGTGGTAAGGTTCTCGAATTGTCTATTTTGATGTATTATGGTATGAATTGGCTACATATAAAACTTAAGGAATTTGTATGATTATACTTCACATTTAACATACCATCCTAAGGCATTCACCTTTCAGGTTCGTTTAAGGTAGACCGTAAATCCATAGAGTAGAAACCACGTAAACTCTAAACCAAGGTTGGTTTAAATCAAGTTACTTAGTCTCCACAAGATAATAAATATTCTCTTGTCAGATACAAATGTGATAATTGTGCTCATATGTATGATAGAACAATATGGTAGTTTAACCGAAGTTTACATGGTGCAAAATTGTGACAGAAAAGAATAATTCTACTCTATATGATTATTATACGCTTATAAGTGTATATCTTGCATTTCTAAATCTTTCTCACTTCCTTAATCCTCAAAACAAGCATCGTCGCAAAAGACTCAATTTATAATTAAAGTCCTTCAGTCACACCAAAGAATGCATATAGGTATACATCAAAAGAAAATATAATTTAAAAGCAAGGACTTCAGGAATATGTATTCTACTAAATCAAGAGTAAAGCTACACTATAGAAGTGTTATAGTTCATAGCAAATATATGTGGCCTTGTAGTTTGAGTTCATCTTAACCCTGAAATAAATATTATGTCAAAGGATTTACTCTATGTCTAAAGCATACTAACAAGCAATTATTGTATACATGTATATGCTTCTAAATTACTAAGTGCGTACCTAGTGCTCAACCAATAGAAAATTTCACCATTTGAATTCCAATGAATTATGGAGATATGAGTCCCATATTTATATATAAGAACGACCCATATGTGTTAACAAGAAAACATTAAAACAAATTGGATATTTATATATGAATCAAACCACCTATATTAAAAGGACTATGGATGAAAAAACCGATATATATTAAAATGAGATATATATGCGACTCCTATGTGGCAAAACGAAATTCTATCGCTATTCGAATTTCTATGTAGGCGAACTACATTAAAACCATGGCCGTTAGTAATTATAATAGACATAGACCTAAGTCAAACAAAAAAGAATACCATTGTAAACATTACATTGGGACGTAATATTAAATCCAAACTTTAATCATTATATGAAACGATGTGAGGCGATATTAAAACGATATTACACGCATATCTCACATTTCAATAATAAAAAAATTATGGAACCTACGCACAAAGACCAGGGACTCCGATCGCTTGTCATGCCATTATTAATCTCCCCGCAACGAAATTCTGTCAACTCGATATGCATAAATACCAAAGGCGTTGGACAAGTAGTATCCGATCCGGAAACAATAGGTCGATTAGGTGAAACTAAGCATGCGTTATGTAGTAACCGAGTGATTTCCCGCTTCAACTCGCAGGTATAAAATAAAACCTACAAACGAAACATGACATAAGCTCTAAACGCTTCATGGAGGAGTATGAACATTTTTAGTCGTATAAAAACACAGATTAATAAATCTGAGGCATCAACCTCTCGCAATCGCAAGCACGAGTTAGGGTTTACTCCATAACAGGGTTTGGTTTCTCCTCGTGTCGCATTAATCTATACAATGTTAACCACAGGATTGAGAACGCCTGCCAGTAGGGGAGGGTAACTAAACGCATCGCCGAACATCTTAAGATCCCGTCAGTGACTTTAAACAAAAACGTAAAACCAATATGTTAACAACAAGAATAAACATTGGAACCGCCCGATAATGGTTGCTACACGATGATTCTTGCCGAGTACAAAGCCGCGATAGTGTGGTAAGATAAACTCATATGAGGAAAACCATAGGGTTATTAAAGACACCGAAACAACTATGCAAAGGTGCAATAACTTAGCGTAGGTGGAAGGGAAAGAGCACCGCATATAAATAGAGTGATTTATAAGCACTAGAAAAATCGTTCGAGATGATCTCTCTCACAAAAACAACCGCAAAAAAGGGGATTAGACACTGCCTATGAAAGCGAAACTACACAAACGATGCAACGGCAGGATAACAAGAAACCTTACGCTTGAACCCGTTGCCTGGGTTGTACTCCAACCCTTCGCAAGAATCGAGAACTCGCACCCGAGTAACATAGAACATAGCCGTGAGATAGGGTGAATAACCCTAACGAAAACCTCATCAAGAAGAAGAAGACCCCGCAACCCTAAACACACCGCCCATAAATTCCGAGAATCTTGGAGGTCAATTGGGAAAACTCGCCACGTCCATGGGCGCAGTACTCGGTGATAGTAAAGGGCGAGAGAAGGTAAGGGGAGATACTGTTA
Organism: Pinus albicaulis; assembly: GCA_034641835.2. Lineage (NCBI taxonomy): Eukaryota > Viridiplantae > Streptophyta > Pinopsida > Pinales > Pinaceae > Pinus > Pinus albicaulis. Next base: position 137,700 of record JAXQQM020082843.1, on the reverse strand, counting down.
ATTTTCGCATGCGTGAAGGTAAGGAGAAACCCTAGAATAATACACACTTCCAGAGATAGAACCTCATGGCATCGGTATCGCTCAAAGATTGACAAGTAGCAAGCCACCCACACTTCTCTTCGCCGAGCATGGAGCAAGTTACGCCACAGAGGGTACCTTCCTCTCGTTGAAGTGACGCCGCCCCTACCGCAAAATCATCCAAGTAGAAAAACCAAACTCGTACGTTAAACTCGTCAATCCGAGTACCCAGACATTCTAAATATTATAACCGTAAATTAAAAATACATGTATACACTCCTCGTATGAAATCACAAAGAAACACGCATGGGATTGGAATCCAAATGATAATTAAAACGCCCTCCTGGCCAATGAGTTCGATGGGTGGAAAATTCAACTACGCCGAGACGCAGTCTCAACATTATCATTACATGGAATATTTGATGGGAAATTATAAAATGATAGCTATGGTCACCAAGAAAGTAAACAATGCAACAAATCTGCACACGTCGATTAGGTAAGTCAAACGTGCATAATAAATACAAGAGGCGCACCGTAAATCACATAATTGCTCCGAGCGCTATAAAACCCTATGATGGTAGAAGTACGCGGTTACACAACTCTACATATGTCATTGGAATTAATTGAACTATGCATTATGTATTCTCGTTCAAAATCCACGTCCGAATGAGTTGTCAACCATGATGGACTATATGCATTCTAAGTTCGATCACTTTTTAAAAGGGCAGACATATATATAAAGGATATACATTATACGTAGTTAGGTGAGTGCCTATAAGGTTCAAAAGGGAGATACGTATATATATATATGCGTTACATATATATATAGATCTCGAGGGGTGCGAACACTTTTATCAAAGTATATAAATATGGATATATTTATATAGGTGTTATATGGTTATGCTCATTCAAACCCCTTTGTTAGAGTATATATATCTACATGTGGATTTCATATACCAAGGGTATAGGTATTATATATATATGGTGGGTATTATATCTATATAGTGGGAGTATGCATTAGATATGTTAGATATAAATGGTATATGTGATATATAAAAATTACACTCACATTATGTAGAGGAAATGTTCCATGATTATATCGAGGGCTCCTACCACTTTATGTCCATGAGGTTATCAGAATCATGGGGAATATAACCTAATTCTAAACTTAATCGAGTATTTAAGTAACTGGTGTAAATAAAAGGGAACGCGTATATACGAAAAAAAAAAAAAAATTTCCATTAACCTGGAGGTGTTACACTTTTCGTCACGAGGACCGTAAAATATAGGGACAGACGGTGTTACCTAATGGCAACATTCGCCCATCATTCCACTCCTCGAGCCCACCCAATGGATAGGCTACCGTTTCATCAACAAACATCATAAAATATCGTGATATACGTGTTACCCAATTGCAAATATCTCGCCGATTATTCCACTCCCTCAATCTCTAAAAACTTAGGGAGATTCCGCAGATTATTAATGACATTTGTCTTGCCGAAATAAATGCTATCAAACTAGATGATCTTCTTACATAAGTCCTAGATTTAGCATTTAGGTATTTTCACACTTATTACATAGGATAGAACTATTTTTATCCTAGGATTAAGATATTAATAAAACGATTAAGATATTAATAAAACAACCGGGATTTTCTTTTTCTTATAAGAGTATCTCACCAAACGATGCCACAAGGATGAAAATGGAAAACGAGCCTCCCGAATGTGCACAAGGCACCCGAGCGATCACAAATTAGCAACCGATACTTCGGCACCTCGAACGAAATGACCCAACCCGAACGCGCCAAGGCGACCACACGCGCGACATGACACGCCCGACCGAACGTGTTGAGTGAGAAAATGTCAAACGGTCACTCGAATGTGCATAAGGCACCCGGCGATCACAACCTAGCAAAACCTATACTTCGGTGCCCTAGAACGAAACGACCCCACCCAAACGCGCCGGCCGGCGGAGCACGCACGCGCGCGACATGGCGCGCCCGACCGAGCGATGCCACAAGGGAGCAAATGGAAAATGTGCTACCCGAATGTGCACAAGGCACTTCGGTGGTCACAACTTAGCAAACCGATACGGCGACGCGAACGAAATGGCCCGACCCGACCCCGAATGCAAGGGAAATATTATGCTTAACATGGTGCTGATAAATGATTAATGGTTTGTGCAAATGAGTGTGAGGTGCAGAAGGTCCACTTTACGATGATACATTGTAGCATCCATGCCAAGATATGAATATATGAAGATTAGTCAAGAAATGCCATCATAATTATCAAATTGCTTAAAACTAGACATTTGTTTATTTCTTTTCAGAAGATTTATAACAATGGTTAAGGGATGGTCTCCATTATAAGCCATTGAGTGAGGGGTAGGTAACACCCTCATGAGCATTTAATAATAAAATTAAACATTTGCTCGTTTTCACCCTTGCCAGGTTTCTGTGGTATATTGGTGTTCAATGGTGTGATTGGGATTGTTGTTTCCGTATTGATGATGTTGAATTATTTTCTCATATCGTGTTCATATAATGTCAAGTATGTGATGTACACAGCTATAATGAAATGACTGTATACACATCATACATTTTTATGTTAATGTACTACAATAGTGGTTGTTGGGCTTGTTGTCAACTTACTATTCTTCTACTAAGGTTACACTATGAATTGGTGAACATTTTATCTAATTATTAGTGATAAATATTTAATAATGGTTTAGATAGTTATTAGTGCTTGTTACAACTAACCACTTATAAATTTATATAGACACACAAAGAATAATTATTCTCACAAAATTAGTGCCTAGGAAAATTGATGAATCCTATAAATAATAAAATAATAAGATGACACTATAAATATAATGGAATGATAAAATGAACAAATACAATTTTATAAAGATGTATATATGTTCTAAACACAGGAAACTCTCTAATACCATATCGATTGTCACCGTAATGATAACCTTTGTTTAAGAATACATTATCTATCTTATAAACTAAAATAAGGATAAATAAAGACATTGATAATGAATATATGATAAATGTTAAAATATTTAACTTATTATAAAGAATTTATAAAAATTAATTAAATTATAATGCTTTAAAATCATTATTATCAATTATTAAAAAATTAATATATATGTTAAATATATATAAATTTTAAAATATATATATTAATACATTTATTCTCACTTTTGTTCGACCGTTACCTTTCAAAGCAATTGATATGTTTGACCCATAGTTAGCAAGTTCTACCTACTTCGTAACGTGCAAAGAAATTGTTATGGTTGACCCATACTTAGCAAAAGTTCAAGCCGTAACTTGCAAAGAAATTGTTATACGACCCATACTTAGCAAGTTCGGTCGTATTGATCCAAAAAAATTATTTAAAATGAGGTAATTCAAATTCTAGACTGAATTTTATGTGAAAATAAAATTTAATAAAAAAAACAAATTCTATATTTAAAACGCTCGTATCAAATAGAAATCAAAATTGCAATGCATTTGAAAAGGATTTATTTTTTAATATAAAATATAACATTTAAAAAATAAAAATAAAATAGAAAAATTAGAAATCAAAATTGCAATGCATTTGAAAAGATTTATTTTTAATAAAATTTAATATTTAAAAATAAAAAATATAAATAAAAAAGTTATATAAAAAAATTATAGTATTTGTAGATATTTATAAATTTATTTAAGAAATTTGAATTTGATAATTATGTTTTGACCATTTCCTTGCAAAACTATATCCACAATGAAACTTGCATCAAAGTGTCATTGATATGTCACACATGTGTGCTTGATATTTGCTGGAGATGATGAGAAATAAACAACATACGTGACATTCATATATCTGCGAGCAGCTTATGAAGGCTGCCACGAACTCCAACCAGAAGGCTGGTATGCTTTGCTTGTGAGAGATAGCCCTTTCAAAATGCCGAATAACCCTTACATTCTTTGAATTTAAATAATCCCGACATTCTCAGAATTTAAGTTTCAGCTATTCATCATTTTTTTTTATAGAGTCCTTGAATTAATCACAAGTATCTTTAATCTTTACTAATCCGGAAGACTTGTTTCAAAAACCCTGAGATTATGAATACAACAACAGTTAATGATATTTCAGAGTGTTTACAGGCGCGATATTTCATACGATTTTAAACCACATTTTTACCTCATTATGGTACTAAGAGGGTTAGAATGAATATTATCCATCAGCTTTGGAACACGATTGCAAAGTATAATATACAAGCTTTTTTATCAGGATGTTGATGTCAACAACGCCCCTAATAAAATACGAATTCGATTATTAAGATTGAGATTGTAAAAGACATAGCTGGGCTGAATAACATAGAACGTTGAGGGAGTATCGTCATCGCAATTGCCAAGAACAGCTATTGCAACTAAAACAACGCCCATTAAACTGAGTATCAGGGTCATAATTGAACCGATCACAAACAGACGGTCCTTTTCACCGTGAAGGCATTCTATCGACTCCTGCTTAGTCCTCTGTTTAAAATACCTTAAACTGAAGCGCTACTGCTTGTACAGCCTCCTCGGATTTTCAAAACTGCGTGACCGTTCAAATCGGCTACAATCATGTATTCAAAGTTCAAGCAATGAGCGCGGATTGTGGACGAATAGGTTTTTTGGCCCAAGATTTTCTTTCTTAGCTTTAACAAGACTTTATTTCTTAAACATAATATCTAAAAACCAACCAGTTTAAAAGATGTTTTATCTTAAATCGTCCAACGGTTATATTTTATTATAGATTTTTTAAACTAAATTTGATTCCTTTTACCAAGATTTTCTTTTCTAAACATAATCTCCACACCATGCAGTTTAAAAGATGTTTTATCTTTAATCGCCCAACGGTTATATTTGATTATACATTTTAAAAACTAAACTGACAGGGTTCGTTGTTGTGACGTCAAGTACTTCTTTAACATATAAATTTTGTAAGTAAATAAGTATTGCATCTTAAAATGAGTTATTTTTAAATTTTAAAAGTCATCTTTTTACATTGATGTCTATCTAAGTTTTGACGTAGTGTTACCGTTTTCTTTTATTTTTATTATTATTATTATTGGTATTCTTTTCCAAGAATTTTGCTAATTTTGCTTAAAAATTGTCTATATTTTTTTGTAAACTTTAAGTTTTAATTACAAAAACAATGTATTATAAAAAATTGTATTGCAAAGTTTAAATGAAAAGGACAAAAATATTAAGTAACTAAACTATCAGTTTCAATCCTAAATAGTCACTAAGTATTTTATTTGAATTTAATGGTCATATAAAATAATTTAGGATTAATTAAAAGAAAAACAAAAAGAATTTATATACATTTATAAATATTTATACATTTATAAAAAAACACAATTTATCTTTTTTTAATATTGGTCTTAAACACAAACTACTCATTTCACTTGAAACCATTATAAGTTGCATTACCAATGCTAACTAATAGTAGCCAATAGGAAAATTTGTTGCTAAAGTCGTTCTCTAAGGGACCTCTCAACTCAATTCCTACCCCACCAAGTTAAAATTGTGTTATGTGAAAATTTGCATAAAAAATTGTAATCTACATTGGCTAATGTTAGCTAAATCAATAGTGGTTAATAGGAAAATGAAATCTTATAGTATTTCTTTGGGAGGAACTAATAAATTGAGATGTGGTTACATTAAAACATCAGTAAGCCCCGGCATCACAAATATCTAAATATAATGCATGGATATTGCAACAATATCCATAAATTATGGCATAAAGTATGTGACTAGTTGTCCATATAACCCAAAGGCGGTCCAATAAAATGTTTGCAAATTATTTTTTAATAATATTGAAAATATATTTATATTTCAAAGTTACATTATAGGTTCCATTGGTCAATATTCAATTAATAGTGTTCAAAAAATAATAAAATCCATTGCTAGAATCTTCTGGCAAGAATCCTCAGAATAAAAATTTAACAAATTATAAAGAAATGAAAAAAGAAAACAAATCCGAAGATATCATTGTGTTGGATCACCTGAACAATGACTGCATTACTTCCACACATCCCATAACTAAAGTTTATATTGTTACCACAATCACCAAACACTTAATCCTAGGTTGAATCCTACATTATCATTTTTCTTTTAATTTCAAAGTCCACAATGAATCAAAGTTACTAATCACAATTCATTAAGTGAACAAAAGGAGTCATATAAATCAAATGCTTGTAAATCTTGACACACATCAAAGCATCAATTTCATAATACATTTTTAAAAAAATTCATAAAAATCAATTAAATCCTAACTTTATTTTAAATTATCGCTTTTTATAGAAAAATTAATATATGCCCTAAACATACCCTAATTTTGGACACTAAATGAATGCTATACTTATATATATATATAAAATCTTTGCATACTTTCATTTTCTTGTTATTTTTTTCAACTCTATCTTTCATCAACACGTCGAGATGCATCACTCCTATCGGGGGGAGGGGAATTGAAACCGTGATGAGTGCTATAAGAGCCTCCCCGATCACCATTTAATCTAAGTTCTCATGGTATATATATTCCCTTATCATCGCGTAACCAGTTTCCAAAGACTTATATATATGTTCTCAAAAAAAAATTTGTTATACTTTTGTTTTATCGAGTTTCGTTTACATTTAATTTCCTTTTACATGTATAATATTATTGTATATATCTATTATGTTAAAAAAATTAATCGAGGTGACACATTCAAGAAGATTATTTTTCAATTAAGAAAACGTAGAAGAAGATTATTGATTATGGAGGTTCACTCTAACTTTATCGTGCATATTCTTAAACCTATAAATAGTCTTTGTTACAATACCGTAGCCAATAAAATAGCATTTCATATGTCCAAAAAACCATAATTCATGTTTTTTTTTTTAGTCACATCGTAGTATATTATGAAGAACATTTGATGGCTAAAATACATGTCGTTGTGCTTAGAAAGGACTCAAGCCTAAATTTAAGAAGCATGTAATGTGGAGGAAGACCATGACAACAGATGTCATTGTTTATCATCGTCGGCTTATATGCCATTACTTTCATAACACAAATAGTAAAACTACAATTCATAAAAATCATTATGTGGTGACTTGGGTGAACACTGAGGAGAAGAAGAGAGAAGCACATTCATGCATGTGAAAATCAATTTGTTCCACCCTTGTTTCCTGTGGAAACGAAGGTGGTCATTTGTTTGTGTGTGCTGCTAGCGTAGACCTTCGACTGAGTCTAGGATCTCACTTTGCATTTTCTGAAGATCATTAATGTAAGCTACCAATTCATTTTGATCAGCATACCTCTACTCCCTTAGAGTTTCCATATTGAGCTGAATATTGGTCACTTGAGCAACAATAGATTCCAAGGAGGTAGGGGCCTCCACGTGACCTGGGGAGTAGGCTGGTAACAAAGTCGCAACCTCTCCCAAGAGACGATTGTTAGTATATTTCCTGTGGGAGCTTAGCTCCCCGTCGTGTGCTTGCCCTACGATTCGACGAGAAAATCATCTACTGTGTGTGTGTCCTCTCTACCGAGGTATTATTTAACCATTGTGACTACAATCCACCCCCGAGGGGATGGCTTTCCACCTTGCGAGAGAGAAGAAGCAGAATAACCTATAATAAAATTGCAGAAGGTTTACACAAAGAACTTTACAAGGACTGCTACCAGCCTTTTCCTAAGGTGACTCAGGCATCGTGCTGAATACGAGGCAAAATACCATGAGGGAAACACCAACAATATGAGCGTAGAGTGTCATACCGAGAGTGCAGGAATCCGGTGGACCAAGTATTGAAACGAGCATGCAAGATTTCCAACCACCCCATGCGGTATTTTTGACAGAGTATTTCTTACCACTGTGCACCTATCTAGAGCTACAACCAAGTAGCATTACAACCAAACAAACTGTGCAATAGACACTCAATTCTCATCTCCAAAAATTGTCGAATGGCCTTCCGGGGTCGCTCTATCTGCATATTAACTTGCACATAGTGGGATGGTTGGTACGATGTACTATATATCATCATTAATTATTGTGTGGTACGCGTGGATTCCTATCGAGCTCTACGTACCACTACACTGCCATTTTTAGCCGACATGCATCACCCCATTCGGGACATAATTCATGTTCATATGATAGATGTTCACATATATATTTTTTTAACTATCCAATTTAATTAAAATGATAGAAAACCCATAAACACTCTTTGAATAAATATAAACCTTTAATTTGTGGCTACTAAAAATATTCTAAACTATTCTATGGAAGTTAAATCCCTAACATTAAAAAAGTTTAATTATATTTCAAGATAGATAAAAAAAAAAAAAAAAATACAAAGTGCATAAAATAAACTCTTTAATAAAATACATATAATGAAATCAACAATGAAACATTAAATCTAATTATTATTCAATTATATATTTTGTATTCTTAATGTTCAATATCATATTTTTTTTATATAAATGATCCAAAAACACACCATTCCAAAGACAAATCACATCTACATTTAATTCATTTAGGTGTTTCGATTCCATGTGAAGAGATTTTATACAAACATGAAAACTTCTTTTCACTAATCAAGATTCTTTGGAACCGTCAAATTTGATCAATTTTTTTCAAAACGTCAATTTTGATAGGCATTTGAGTTTTCAATTTTTTTATTTTTTTTCTAAGACAAATTGCAATAAAAAAAAGCCCTGAAACCCTTAATTTAATTAAAAATTTTCACACCAAACATGAATTCAACAAAAACACTCAATGACTCTCTCAACACATGTAACGGCCCACACATTGTTAAGGTGCAGAAGCAGTCGCAGGTAAGGTGCCTCAATGAATGCTCACCACCCTTGGCGTTCTTTGATCTATATTCATCACCCATTACGTTAATAGAATCGAAACCTATATGAACACCTATATGAACACATTAAGGCACTACATCATGAATCAATCCATTCAGAATTCATCCATACTAAGCATATTTTTGCAAATTGGTTGAAGTTATTCACTTATATTGCACAAGGAAGGAAATTAATCACAATAGCAAGGAAAAAAAACACAGAAGAAAAAACAGTCAAGGTAGAAGATCAAATTGATAACACCTTATCAGTTGGGTCCCTTTAGCTGGCCTCACAATTACCAATCATCAATCTTTTGTTCTCCCTTTTCTCATTTCCTACTGTACTCTGCTTTGACAACATAGTTTGATTTTTCTCATATTGGAAAGGGGTTTTTTAGAGTGTTTTTGGCACCATTTACCATACATATATTCTATAATTTTATGCCCCAACTGCACGCAATCCTATACTATTCCTAGAGAACTAGCCCCGATGGTCTTCTCATTTTAGAAGCTACTAGTGTCTCCCACTCTACGCAAGGGTAGGCTAACATTTTATGTGTCGCTATATCTATACTAAGCCAAGTGCTTGCTATGAAACCTTTCATTTTGGAGTAATCACCACACCTCTATGGAATCCATAATTTCCACCCTGGGGATCCTAGTTATTGGTTTGGAAGTTTACCAACACTTGCGAGTTTTAGTGTAATGGAAAACCTCTACATGGTATCAAAGCCTGAACCCAGGTTTGATTCCCCCGAGATGCGTTTGAGGGGTGTATGGATTCCTTGAGCTGTGTTTGAGGGAGGGTGTTGGAGTAATCACCACACCTCTATGGAATCCATAATTTCCACCCTGGGGATCCTGATTCTTTGGTTTGGGTTACCAATACTTGCGAGAGTAGGATCACAGATTACGGTCTCTTTCCATAGTAGGCATTCTATCGACTCCTGTAGTCCTCTGTTTAAAATGTACCCGTAAAACGACATCTTTGCTATCATAGCCTCATCGGATTTTTCAAAGCTGCGTGACCCCCGCTCAATCGAGTTGCATAAATCGCGGTATCGGTGTTCAAGCAATGAGCGCGGATTGTGGGTGAATGGGTTTTGCAAGATTTTCTAAACGAGCTTTTTACCAAGACTTTATTTCTTAAACATAATCTCTAAACCATCCAGTTTAAAAGATGTTTTATCTTAAATCGTCCAACGGTTATATTTTATTATGGATTTTTTAAACTAAATTTGACCCTTTTACCAAGATTTTCTTTCTTAAACATAACCTCCGCACCATGCAGTTTAAAAGATGTTTTATCTTTAATCGTCCAACGGTTATATTTTACTATACATTTTAAAAACAAAATCCGGACAGGGTTGGTTGTTGTGACGTCAAGTACTTCTTTAACATATAAATTTTGTAAATAAATACGTATTGCATCTTAAAATGAGTTATTTTTAAATTTTAAAAGTCATCTTTTTACATTAATGTCTATCTAAGTTTTGACGTTGTAGTGTTACTGTTTCCTATTTTTTTTTTTTTTTCTTGGTATTCTTTTCCAGTGAATTTTGCTAATTTGCTTAAAATTCACCAAATTTTTTTTGCAACTTTAAGTTTTAATTATATAATTTGAAAACTCTAATATATAAAAAAAATGTATTGCAAAGTTCAAATGAAAAGGACAAAAATATTAATAACTAAACTACTCTAGTTTTAAATCCTAAATAGTCACTAAGTATTTTATTTGAATTGAATTGTCATATAAAATAATTTAGGATTAATTAAAAGAAAAAACAAAAAGAAATTATATACATTTATACATATTTATACATTTATAAAAAAACACAATTTATCTTTTTAATATTGGTCTTAAAACACAAACTATTCATTTCACTTGAAACCATTATAAGTTGCATTAGTCAATGCTAACTAATAGTAGCCAATAGGAAAATTTGTTGCTAAAGTCATGTCTTCTAAGGGACCTCTCAACTCAATTCCTACCACTCAAGTTAAAAATTGTGTTATGTGAAAATTTGCATAAAAATTTGTAATCTACATTGGCTAATGTTAGCTAAATCAATAGGGGTTAATAGGAAAATGAAATCTTATAATATTTCTTTGGGAGGAACTAATAAATTGAGATGTGGTTACTAAACACTAGTAAGCCTTGACATCACAAATATCTAAATATAATGCATGAATATTGCAACAATATCCATAAATTATGGCATAAAGTATGTGACTTAGTTGTCCACATGACCTTGAAGTTATGGTCCAATAAAATGTTTGCAAATTATTTTTTTAATAATATTGAAAAATACATTTATATTTCAAAGTTACATTATAGGTTTCATTGGTCAATATTCAATTAATAGTGTTCGATAAGAAAATCCATTGCTAGAATCTTTCTTTGGCAAGAATCCCTTGCAATAAAAATTTAACAAATTATAAAGAAATGAAAAAAGTTAGAAAAACAAATCCTTGAAGATATCATTGTGTTGGATCACCTTGAAAGAACAATTTCCATTACTTCCACACATCCCATAACTAGTGCCATTGTTACAACAATCACCAAACACTTAATCCTAGGTTTAAACTCCATATTATCATTTTCTCTTTTAATTTCAAAGTCCACAATGAATCAAAAGTTGCATTTAACCACAATTCATTATTAACTAGCATAGTCATATAAATCAAATGGCCTGTAAATCTTGACATACATCAAAGCATCAATTTCATAATACATTTTTAAAAATTCATAAAAATCAAGTAAATCAAAACTTTATTTTAAATTATTGTTTATAGAAAAATTAATATATGCCCTAAACATACCTGAATTTTGGACACTAAATGAATGTTATACTTATATATATATATATAATCTTGGTAGTACCTTTCATTTTTCTTTGTTATTTTTTCAACTCCATCTTTCATCAACATGTCGAGATGCATCACTCCTATTGGGGAGGGGAATTGAACCTGTGATGAGTGCTATAAGAGCTGCCCTGATCACCATTTAACCAAGCCCCCAAGGACATATATATTCCCTTATCATCGTTTAACCAAGCCTCCAAAGACTTATATATATGTTCTTTAAAAAAATTTGTTATACTCTTTTGTTTTATTGAGTTTTGTTCACATTTAATTTCCTTTTACATGTATAATATTATTGTATATACCTAGTTGTTTTTGTTAAAAAATTTAATTGAGGTGACACATTGTTATTTTTTTATTTTTCAATTAAGAAAACGTAGAAGAAGATTATTGATTATGGAGGTTCACTCTAACTTTATCGTGCATATTCTTAACCTATAAATAGTCTTTGTTACAATACCGTAGGCCAATAAAATATACCATATATCCAAAAAACCATAATTCATGTTTTTTTTTTGTGAGTCAAATATTAGTAGTTATATTATGAAGAAATCTTTAGATACAAAATACATGTCAACAGGCTTAGGAAAGGACTCAAGCCTAAATTTAAGAAGCATGTAATGTGGAGGAAGACCATGACAACGGATGTCATTGGTTATTATTGGGTGGCTTATATGCCATGACTTGCATAACACAAAATAGTAAAAACTACAATTCATAAAAATCCTCATTATGTGGGTGGATTTGGGTGAAATACTGGAGGAGTAGCGAAGAGAGAAGCGCATTCATGCATGTGAAAATCAATTTGTTCCACCCTCGCTTCCAAGGAAATGAAGGTGGTCATTTGTTTGTGTGTGCTGCTAGCGTAGACCTTCGACTGAGTCTAGGATCTCACTTTGCATTTGCTGAAGATCATCAATGTAAGCTACCAATTCATTTTGATCAACATACCTCTACTCCCTTAAATTTTCGATATTGAGCTGAATATTGGTCGATTGAGCAACAATAGATTCCAAGGAGGTAAGGGCCTCCACATGACCTGGGGAGCAGGCTGGTAACAAAGTCGCAACCTCGCCCAAGAGACGATTGTCAGTATATTCCCTGTTGGATCTTACCTCCCCGTCGTGTGGTCGCCCTACGATTCGATGAGAAAATCATCTACTACGTGTGTGTCCTCTCTACCGGGGTATTATTTAACCATTGTGACTACAATCCACCCCCGAGGGGATGGCTTTCCACCTTGCGAGAGAGAAGAAGCAGAATAACCTATAATAAAATTGTAGAAGGTTTACACAAAGAACTTTACCAGGACCGCTACCAGCCTTTTCGTCAGGTGACTCAGGCATTGTGCTGAATACGAGGAAAAATACCGTGAGGGAAACACCAAAAATATGAGCGTAGAGCATCATACCGAGAGTGCAGGAATCCGTTGGAGCAAGTATTGAAATGAGCACGCAAGATTTCCAACCACCCCATGCGGTATGTTTGACAGAGTCTTTCTTACCGCTATATCCCCATGGCCGAATCAAAATGGGGTATAAGTGCCACACTCTATCGAAATTCACCCAGATGAATGTCAGATAGCTTGAAGGTTCACACTATTGACGGGTCGAGTGATAGTCAATCTTCTTCTAGCAGTCAAATCAATATCAATCTAATTAGTTGTTGGTTGGGAAAGATCTCACCTGCTATGGTGCTTATAAGGTAAGGGTTTATAGCTATCCCTCTTAAGCGCTTCATGAAGGGAGGGCTACCATGTCTAGTTCTATAGCAGGTAACGGGTAGAGTTTCTAGGGTAAGGAACACTTAACCACTAGAAAAGAGCATGGAAGAAAGTATGACTCATCACAGGTACTCAAATGAACTTTCTGTTACTTCAAATTGGCATTTCATGAAGGTCCTTCCCACGGACCCCATGGAAAATCCTATAGCGGATGGTCTCCTTCCTCCGAGATGGAGGAAACGTGAATACCATACCCTTATGCACCTATCTAGAGCTGCAACCAAGTATCATTACAACCAAACAAACTGTACAACAGACACTCCATTCTCATCTCCAAAAATTGTTGAATGGCCTTCCGGGGTCGCTCTACCTGCATATTAACTCGCGCATAGTGGGATGGTTGGTACGATGTACTATATATCATCATCAATTCTTGTGTGGTGCGCGTGGATTCCTATCGAGCTCCGCGTACCACTGCACTACCATTTTTAGCCGACATGCATCACCCCATTCGGGACATAATTCATGTTCATATGATAGATGTTCACATATATATATTTTTAACTATCCAATTTAATTAAAATGATAGAAAACCCATAACCACTCTTTGAATAAATATCAACCTTTAATTTGTGGCTACTAAAAATATTCTAAACTATTCTATGGAAGTTAAATCCCTAACATTAAAAAAGTTTAATTATATTTCAAGATAGACAAAAAAAAAAAATACAAAGTGCATAAAATAAACTCTTTAATAAAATACATATAATGAAATCAACAATGAAACATTAAATCTAATTATTATTCAATTATATATTTTGTATTCTTAATGTTCAATATCATGTTTTTTTTATATAAATGATCCAAAAACACACCATTCCAAAGACAAATCACATCTACATTTAATTCATTTAGGTCTTTCGATTCCACGTGAAGAGATTTTATACAAATATGAAAACTTCTTTTCACCAATCAAGTTTCTTTGGAACCGTCAAATTTGATCAATTTTTTTCAAAATGTCAATTTTGATAGGCATTTGAGTTTTGAATTTTTTTATTTTTTTTCTAAGAAAAATTGCAATAAAGAAAAGCCCTGAAACCCTTAATTTAATTAACATTTTTCACACCAAAAATGAATTCAACAAAAACACTCAATGACTCTCTCAACACATGTAACGGCCCACACAGAGTTAAGGTGCAGAAGCAGTCGCAGGGAAGGTGCCTCAATGAATGCTAGCCGCCCTTGGCATTATTTGATCTATATTCATCACCCATTACGTTAATAGAATCGAAACCTATATGAACACCTATATGAACACATTAAGGCACTACATCATGAATCAATCCATTCAGAATTCATCCATACTAAGCATATTTTTGCAAATTGGTTGAAGTTATTCACTTATATTGCACAAGGAAGGAAATTAATAACAATAGCAAGGAAAAAAAACACAGAAGAAAAAGCAGTCAAGGTACAAGATCAAATTGATAACACCTTATCAGTTGGGTCCCTTTAGCTGGCCTCACAGTTACCAATCATCAATGTTTTGTTCCCCCTTTTCTCATTTCCTACTGTACTCTGCTTTGACAACATAGTTTGATTTTTCTCATATTGGAAAGGGGTTTTGCAGAGTGTTTTTGGCACCATTAACCATACATATATCCTATAATTTTATGCCCCAACTGTATGCAATCCTATACTATTCCTAGAGAACTAGCCCCGATGGTCTTCTCATTTTAGAAGCTACTGGTGTCTCCCACTCTGCGCAAGGGTAGGCTAACATTTTATGTGTCGCTATATCTATACTAAGCCAAGTGCTTGCAATGAAACCTTTATTTTTGGAGTAATCACCACACCTCTATGGAATCCATAATTTCCACCTCGGGGATCCTAGTTAATGGTTTGGAAGTTTACCAACACTTGCGAGTTTTAGTGTAACAGCAAACCTCTACATGGTATCAGAGCCTGAACCCAGGTTCGATTCCCCCGAACTGCACTTGAGGGGTGTATTGATTCCTTGAGTTGTGCTTGAGGGAGGGTGTTGGATTAATCACCACACCTCTATGGAATCCATAATTTCCACCCTGGGGATCCTAGTTACCGGTTTGGAAGTTTACCAATACTTGCGAGTTTTAGTGTAACGACAAACCTCTACACTTATTTATATTGGAAGGAGAAATTATAATGACCATGATGTTGCGTATAACTGACAGGTACCGAAATAGGCCTAGAATTTGGACAGAGGAGGAGGTGGAGGTCTAGAAACCCATTGTATATGATTTCCACAATAAAGGAGGTGTTTTCTTCTCTCAGATTTGGCACATTGGAAAAGCTTCCCATGTGGGTAAGTATATCTATGGTTTTCATTACATTGCTATCTGTTAATTCCTTTCATATACCTCCTTGTCGAATCTCTCTAGAGTGTATTGGATTTGTTCATTTTCTTCTCGAACAAATCGAATCTCTCTAGAGTGTATTGGATTTGTTCATTTTCTTCTCGAAAAACCCTTACATTATTGGATAGAAGCCTTGTTTAAAAAACCCTCACATTATTGGAATGCAACAACAGTTATATTTCATACAGTTAATACAGGCACGACGTTTCATACCATTCTAAACATCAATTGATCCCATCATCGTACTAACAGGGTTTGAATGAATATTATCCATCAGCGGTGGAACAAGAGATATGTCTTCACCCACATAACACGGTTCGATATCGAATTATAATACGCAATATTTTTTTATGAGGATGTTGGTGGCCAACAATAATGTTTCTTGCAATAATTGAACTACTTACAACAGAGGAGAAAGAAAATATTACCAAGATACTGACTACAAGAGCTGAAGCTACCAGGAAAGTCACTTTTCCCTAATAACAGGACATATTTTATAAGGACCCGATCTAAGTTTCTATATCTTGTGAATTATATGGAAATTTCAGTGTATTGCACATGAACACAATGATAAAGATTCTTAGTTACATGAAAATTTCAGTGTAGATAAAAAGGTCCTTAATTACTTGAAATCTCCACAGTACATGAATTGGATGAAATCTTTTTCACATTGGCATAAAGACAAAGGATTAATAATATGAAACTAAACTTTTTGCACGAAAACCTAAATATAATTAAAGAATTTCTGTCTCCCGTCGTGGATGATATTCAAAGGCAGTCGTTTCTAATAAAACATGTAATCTGATTATTAAGATTGTAAAAGAATGCTTCGGCTGCATATCATAGATTTTTCTTTAAGAACGTTGATGAAGCTAGGAGAAATAGAAATAGCTGAGTACTTTCCTCGCCATTATGCGACAAAAAAGGAATATGAGAGAGGCAGTTAAAGCGAACATCAATTTATTGACACGTCCAGATGTCCACAAATCAAGAACGTCTATTGTCAATAAAACAACGTCCCTTAAACCGATCATCAGGGTCA
Source organism: Pinus albicaulis (assembly GCA_034641835.2). Lineage (NCBI taxonomy): Eukaryota > Viridiplantae > Streptophyta > Pinopsida > Pinales > Pinaceae > Pinus > Pinus albicaulis. The sequence goes on along the minus strand of JAXQQM020082843.1, from coordinate 120,787 downwards.
TAATTGAACCGATCACCAACACATGGTCTCTTTCACTGGGATGTAGGGGAATGTTCCATCGTGAAGGCACTCTGCTTCTCTCCACTGCTGCTTAGTCCTCTGTTTTAAAATGTACCTTGAACTCAAGCGCTACTGCTTGCACAACCTCGTCGGAGTTTCAAAACTGCGTGACCCGCGCAACGATGAAATTCTATTTTAGATTGAAAAGTTTAAGATATAACAGAAAAGGTTTAATGCATGCAATGAGAGGATTTTGGATGAATAGCTTTTACCAAGATTTTCTTTGTTAAACCTAATCTCTGCATCATCGAGTTTATCTCTCCATCACCGAGTTTAAAAGATATTTTATCTTTAATCAACCAACGCTCCCCACCATCCACTTTAAAAGATGTTTTATCTTTAATCAACCAACGGTTATATTCTATTATAGCTTTTTAAAGTAAATTTGAACCGGATTGGGTTCGTTGTTCGGACGTCCAGGTATTCCTTTGACATAAATTTTGTAAATTGCATTAGGAAATAAATATGTATTTCGAGTTGTTATTTTCAAATTTTAAAAGTTATTTTTTACATTGATGTCTATTTAAGTTTTGACGCGATACTGTAACTGTTTTCTATTTTATTTTATTTTTTTAATATTTTTTTGGTATATTTTTCTTTTTTTTGCTAATTTGCTTCAAATTCACCAAAACAGTTTTGCAAGGTTAAATTTAAATTATAATTATATAGTTTGCAAAAATCTAATATATAAAAAAATGTATTGCAAAATTCAAATGAAAAGAAAAAAATACTAATAATTAAACTATGGTTTTAAATCCTAAATAAATCCCAAATAGCCACTAAATATTATATTTAAATTGAATTACCATATAAAAAAAATTAGGCTCAATTAAAAAAATAAAACCAAAAACAACCCATATACATTTATGAAAACACAATTTATTGATCTTAAAACACAAATTACCCATTTCACTTTAAACCATATATAGTATATAATGTCTTTTGGATGTATACTTCTTTTATGTTTGTAATATCTTTTTGCGCTGTAATTTTGAAAATTTATTTATATAGTAAAAACACAAACTACCCATTTCACTTTAAACCATATATAGTATATAATGTCTTTTGGATTTATAATTCTTTTATGTTTGTAATATCTTTTTGCGCTGTAATTTTGAAAAATTATTTATATAGTATAATTTAAAATTTAGTACATTTTAAAGTTTAAATATAAAATAATAATTTTACAATAATAATTTGTAAAATTAATATATTTTAAAATAATAATAATTTTTATTATTATAATAATTCTTTTAATTAAATTTAATATATTGAACATACATTTTAAAAATTAATTATATAATTAAATATTTAAAACAATAACATTATATCAATTTTAAAAAATTATAATTTTTAAATAAATGGATGATACTATATTAACGGATACAAGTGCGGTATAGTCCATAGCTAAGAACTCGTAAATTAGTGAGTATTGGTAGTTCATTTAGAACGTGTCATCAAGGTAGTAATTATTGCCAATTCCACTAAAGCGCGACAACAAGCGTCTAGATGAGAGCGGACGATCATATATGTTGGTAAGCAAGCTGTTCTTATCAAATATAAAAAAATAATATATATAATTAATTAAAATTAATAATTTATAATATAAGCATTATATATAAGGTAGATTAATTAATAAATGAAATAGTTTTTTTCTCTAATCATTATATTTGTTTAGGGAGATTATGATTTCTTGTTGTTAAAAACACATTTATGAATGTATAATAGATTAGGAGATTTGAGAGGCACTCAAAGACCCTACCTAATTCTAATAATCCTTACTAATGATAACATTGTTTTTATTTAAGATTGAAGTATGTATGAAAACATTTACATAATAAATATTTTATTAATAAAAATATGAATTCAAAGTATTGAGAAATGGGACACTCGAAGATGAGAGTCTTGCTTAAAATAATTCTTCCATGATAGAGTTTTTAGATGAAATTCTAGATAAAATTAATGTATGAGAGAGAAAGATCCATTATGTTGCTTAGTTGGAAAAATATGTTAAGTTTGGATAAGCCTAAGAGCATCATGAGATATGAAGACAATTTTTAGCAAATGACAAACTGGTCGCCCGAACATGCACAAGGGACCCGGGTGGTCACAACTTAGCGAAATTGATACGAGCGCCCTCGAACAAAAAGGCCCAATCGGAATGTGCCCGGTTGGGCGCCGATCTCACACGGCACGACACGATGTGCCCGAACGAACGTCGATGCCACAAGGGAGAAAACAAAAAATGAGCCACCTGAACATGCACAAGCCACCCGGACGATCATAACTTAGCAAAACTGATACGGGCGCCCTCGAACGAAACGGCCCGACCCGACTCGAATGCGCATGTTCGGGCGACCTCACATGATGCGGCATGGTGCGCTCAACCGAACGATGCCACAAGGGAGAAAACGACAAACGGGCCACCCAAACATGCACAAGGCACTCGGGCGGTCACAACATTAGCAAAACTGATACAGGCGCCCTCAAACGAAATCGCTCGACACGAACGCACCCGGTCGGGCAACCTCACAGTAGGATGCGACATGGCGCGCCCAGCAGTACGATTCCACAAGGGAGAAAATGGGAAATGAGCCACCCTAACACGTACAAGACACTCAGATGGTCACAATTTAGCAAAACTGATACGGGCTCCCTCGAATGAAATGACCCGACCTGAACACGCATGGTCGAGTGACCTCACACGGCGCACTTGACCAAACGATGCCACAAGGGAGAAAATGACAAATGGGCCACTCGAGTGTGCAGAAGGAACCCGGGCGGTCACAACTTATCAAAACTGATACGGGTGCCATCGAAAGAAATGGCCTGACCCAACCCGAACGCGCCTGGTCGGGCGACCTCACACGGCATGATATAGCGCACCCGACCGAATGATGCCACAATAGAGAAAATGGAAAACGGGCCGCCCGAACATGCACAAGGGACCCGGGTGGTCACAACTTAGAAAAACTGATACAGGCGCCCTTAAATGAAACAACCCGACCAGATCGCGCCCGGTCGGGCCAACTCACATGGCGCAACACGACGGGCCCGACCGAATGATGCTACAAGGGAGAAAACAAGAAACGGGCCACCCGAACGTGCACTAGCCACCTAGGTGGTCACAACTTAGCAAAACTGATACAGGTGCCCTCGAATGAAATGGCCCGACCCGAACGTGGGTGGTCGGGCGACCTTACACGACGCGCCTGACCGAACAATGCCACAAGGGAGAAAATGAAAAACAGGTTTCCCTAACGTGCACAAGGCACCTGGGCGGTCACAACTTAGCAAAACTTATATGGGCGCCCTCGAACGAAACGACCCAGCTCGAACGCGCCAAGTTAGGCTACCTCACACAGCGCGACACGAAGAATGATACCGCAGGGGAGCAAATGGAAAACGGGCCACCCAAAAAAGCAGTACAAGGGACCCGGGCAGTCACAACTTTGCAAATCTGAAACGGTCACCCTCGAACGAAACGGCTCGACCCGGACATGCCTGGTCGATTTCCCTCACACACCGCAACATGGCGCGCCTGACTAAATGATGCCACAAGGGAGAAAATGGAAAATGGGCTGCCCGAACATGCACAAGGCACCTAGGTGGTCATAACTTAGCGAAATTGATACGGGCGCCCTCAAACGAAATGCCTCAACCCGAATGCACCTAGTCGGGTGACTTCACACGGCGCGAAATGGCGCAGAAGACCAAATGATGCCACAAGGGAGAAAACGGAAAATGGGCTGCCCAAACGTGCCCAAGGCACCCGGGCAGTCACAACTTAGAAAAAATGATATGGGCGCCCTGGACTCAAACAGCCCGACCTAAACACGCCTGGTCGAGTGACCTCACATGGAGCGTAACGGCGCACCCGATTGAATGATGCCACAAGAGAGAAAACGGCAAATGGGCCACTTGAATGTGCAAAAATCACTCGAGCGGTCACAACTTAGAAAAACAGATACGGGCACCCTCAAACGAATTGGCCCGACCTGAACGGGCTCGGTCGAGCGACCTCAGATGGCACGACATGGTGCGCCCAACCAAACGATGCCACAAGGGAGAAAATGGCAAACAAGCCTCCCAAATGTGCACAAGGCACCCGAGTGATCACAAATTAGCAAAACTGATACGGGCACCCTCGAACGAAATGACTTGACCCGAACGCGCCCGGTTGGGCGACCTCACACGGCGCAACATGACACGCCCAACCGAATGATGCCAGAAGGGAGAAAATGACAAACGGGTCACTCGAACGTGCATAAGGCACCCGGGTGATCACAACCTAGCAAAACTTATACGGGCGCCCTAGAACGAAACAACCCGACTCGAATGCGCCCGGTCGGGCGACCTCGCATGGCGTGACATGGCGCGCCCAACTGAGCGATGCCACAAGGGATAAAATGGCAAACAGGCCACCCGAATGTTCACAAGGCACCCGGGTGGTCACAACTTAGCAAAAATGATACGGGCGACCTCGAACGAAACGGCCCAACCCGACCTGAATGCAAGGGAAATATTATCCTTAACATGGTGGCTAATAAATGATTAATGGTTTGTGCAAATGAGTGTGAGGTGCAGGAAGGTCCATTGTACGATGATACATTGTAGGTACATCCATGCCACCAAGATATGAAGATATGAAGATTAGTCAATAAATGCTATCATAATTATTGTAATTGCTTTAAGCTAGATATTTTCTTATTTCTTTGTAAGATTTATAACAATGGTTAAGGGATGGTCTCCATTATAAGCCATTGAGTGAGGGGTGAACACCCTCATGAGCGTTTAATAATAAAATTAAACATTTGCTGGTTTTCACCCTATAGGGTTTCCAGGGTATATTGGTGTTCAATAGTGTGATTGATTGTTGTTTCAGATTGATGATGTTGAATTCTTTTCTTGTTGTTGTGTTCATAATGTCAAGTATGTGATGGCTACAGTTATAATGAAATGATTGCAAGGTTACATCATACAGTTTTATGTTAATGTACTACAATAGTGGTTGTTAATAGTTAAGCAACTTACTATTCTTCTACTAAGGTTACACTATGAATTAGTGAACATTTATCTAATTATTAGTGAGAAATATTTAATAGTGATTTAGATAGTTATCATGTTTGTTACAACTAACCACTTATAAATTTATATAGACACACAAAGAATACTTATTCTCACAAAATTAGTGCCTAGGAAAATTGATGAATCCCATAAATAATAAAATAATAAGATGACACTATAAATATAATGGAATGATAAAATGAACAAATACAATTTTATAAAGATGTATATATATTCTAAACATAGGAAAATCTCTAGTACAATATCGATTGTCAACCAAAACAATGATAACCTTTGTTTAAGAATACATTATCTATCTTATAAATTAAAATAAGGATAAGAAATATTGATAATCAATATATGATGAATGTTAAAATATTTAACTTATTATAAAGAATTATAAAAATTAATTAAATTATAATGCTTTTAAAATCATTATTATCAATTATTAAAAAATTAATATATATGTTAAATATATATAAATTTTAAAATATATATATTAATACATTTATTCTCACTTTTGTTTGACCGTTACCTTGCAAAGCAATTGATATGTTTGACCCATAGTTAGCAAGTTCGGCTGTAACTTGCAAAGAAATTGTTATGCTTCACCCATACTTAGCAAGTTCGGCTATATTCGTCCAAAAAAATATAGAAAATACGTTAAAATGAGGTAATTCGAATTCGGTACTGAATTTTATGTGAAAATAAAATTTAATAAAAACAAATTCTATATTTAAAATGCTGTATGAAATAGAAATCAAAATTGCAATGCATTTGAAAAGGATTTATTTTTTAATATAAAATTTAATATTTAAAAAATAAAAAATAAAATAGAAAAATTAGAAATCAAAATTGCAATGGATTTGAAAAGATTTATTTTTAATACAAAATTTAATATTTAAAAATAAAAAATAAAAATATAAAAATTTATATAAAAAAATTATAGTAAATAATTAATTATATATTTAAAAAATATATCTGTATGAAAAACAATAAATTTGATATTAAAATATAATAGAAAAAAATAAATTTATAATTCTTAAAAATAATAAATTTCTATAATAAAGAAAATAAATTTTATTTGTAGATATTTATAAATTTATTTAAGAAATTTGAATTTGATAATTATAGTTTGACCATTTCCTTGCAAAACTATATCCACAACGAAATCAGATCATCAAAGCGTCATTGATACGTCACACATGTGTGCTTGATATTTGCTGGAGATGATGAGAAATAAAACAAATATACGTGACATTCATATATCTGCGAGTAGCTTATAGCTGCCACGAACTCCAACCAGAAGGCTGGTATGCTTTGCTTTGTGGGAGAGGATAGTCCTTTAAAAATGCCAAATAACCCTTACATTCTTTGAATTTAAATAACCCTGACATTTTTCAGAATTCAAGTTTCAGCTATTCATCATTTTTTGATATAAGTCTTTTGAATTAATCACAAAGTATCTTTAATCTTTGAGATTAATCCGGAAGACTTGTTTCAAAAACCCTGACATTATAGGAACACAACAACAGTTAATGATATTTCATAGAGTGTTTACAGGCAAGATATTTCATACGATTTTAAACCACATTTTTACCTCATTATGGTACTAAGAGGGTTAGAATGAATATTATCCATCAGCTTTGGAACACGATTGCAAAGTATAATATACAAGCTTTTTTTATGAGGATGTTGATGGCCAACAACGTCTCTAACAAAATACGTAAAAGATTGAGATTGTAAAAGACAGCTTGGGCTGAATAACATAGATTGTTCTTCAAGAACGTTGAGGAAGTCAGGAGAAATAGAAATTGCTGAGTACTGTCCTCGCCATTATGCAACATCAACTTATGTCCACAAATCAAGAACGGCTATTGCCAATAAAACAACGCCCATTAAACCGAGTATCAGGGTCATAATTGAACCGATCACAAACAGACGGTCTCTTTCACTGGAATGCATGTTAATGTTCCATCGTGAAGGCATTCTGTCGACTCCTACTTAGTCCTCTGTTTAAAATGTACCTTAAACTGAAGCGCTACTGCTTGCACAGCCTCCTCGGATTTTCAAAACTGCGTGACCCCCGCTCCAAATCGGCTATAAATCGCGGTATCGGTGTTCAAGCAATGAGCGCGGATTGTGGATGAATAGCTTTTACCAAGATTTTCTTTCTTAGCTTTTACCAAGACTTTATTTCTTAAACATAATCTCTAAACCATCCAGTTTAAAAGATGTTTTATCCTAAATCGTCCAACGGTTATATTTTATTATGGATTTTTTAAACTAAATTTGACCCTTTTACCAAGATTTTCGTTCTTAAACATAATCTCCACACCATGCAGTTTAAAAGATGTTTTATCTTTAATCGTCCAACGGTTATATTTTATTATACATTTTTAAAACTAAATCCGGACAGGGTTCGTTGTTGTGACGTCAAGTACTTCTTTAACATATAAATTTTGTAAATAAATACGTATTGCATCTTAAAATGAGTTATTTTTAAATTTTAAAAGTCATCTTTTTACATTGATGTCTATCTAAGTTTTGACGCTGTAGTGTTACTGTTTCCTAATTTTTTTTTTTTTCTTGGTATTCTTTTCCAGTGAATTTTGCTAATTTGCTTAAAATTTACTAAATTTTTTTTTGCAACTTTATGTTTTAATTATATAATTTGAAAACTCTAATATATAAAAAAAAATGTATTGCAAAGTTCAAATGAAAAGGATAAAAATATTAATAACTAAACTACTCTAGTTTTAAATCCTAAATAGTCACTAAGTATTTTATTTGAATTGAATTGTTATATAAAATAATTTAGGATTAATTGAAAGAAAAAACAAAAAGAAATTATATACATTTATACATATTTATACATTTATAAAAAAACACAATTTATCTTTTTAATATTGGTCTTAAAACACAAACTATTCAGTTCACTTGAAACCATTATAAGTTGCATTGGTCAATGCTAACTAATAGTAGCCAATAGGAAAATTTGTTGCTAACGTCATGTCTTCTAAGGGACCTCTCAACTCAATTCCTACCACTCAAGTTAAAAATTGTGTTATGTGAAAATTTGCATAAAAATTTGTAATCTACATTGGCTAATGTTAGCTAAATCAATAGTGGTTAATAGGAAAATGAAATCTTATAGTATTTCTTTGGGAGGAACTAATAAATTGAGATGTGGTTACTAAACACTAGTAAGCCTCGACATCACAAATATCTAAATATAATGCATGAATATTGCAACAATATCCATAAATTATGGCATAAAGTATGTGACTTAGTTGTCCACATGACCTTGAAGTTATGGTCCAATAAAATGTTTGAAAATTATTTTTTTAATAATATTGAAAAATATATTTATATTTCAAAGTTACATTATAAGTTGCATTGGTCAATCTTAAACTAATAGTGTTCAATAAGCAAATCCGTTGCTAGAATCTTTCCTTGGCAAGAATCCCTTGCAATAAAAATTTAACAAATTATAAAGAAATGAAAAAGGTTAGAAAAACAAATCCTTGAAGATATCATTGTGTTGGATCACCTTGAAAGAACAATTTCCATTACTTCCACACATCCCATAACTAGTGCCATTGTTACCAAAATCACCAAACACTTAATCCTAGGTTTAAACTCCATATTATCATTTTCTCTTTTAATTTCAAAGTCCACAATGAATCAAAAGTTGCATTTAACCACAATTCGTTATTAAATAGCATAGTCATATAAATCAAATGGCCTGTAAATCTTGACACACATCAAAGCATCAATTTCGTAATACATTTTTAAAAATTCATAAAAATCAAGTAAATCAAAACTTTATTTTAAATTATTGTTTATAGAAAAATTAATATATGCCCTAGACATACCTAAATTTTGGACAGTAAATGAATGTTATACTTTTTTTGTTTATATAAATAAATAAGCTTGGTAGTACCTTTCATTTTTCTCTGTTATTTTTTTCAACTCCATCTTTCATCAACATGTCGAGATGCATCACTCCTATTGGGGAGGGGAATTGAACCTGTGATGAGTGCTATAAGATCTGCCCTAATCATCGTTTAAGCAAGCCACCAAGGACATATATATTCCCTTATCACTGTTTAACCAAACCTCCAAAGACTTAGATATATGTGCTTTAAAAAAAATTGTTACACTCTTTTGTTTTATTGAGTTTTGTTCACATCTAATTTCCTTTTACATGTATAATATTATTGTATATACCTATTTTTTTTGTTAAAAAAATTAATTTAGGTGACACATTCAATATTATTTTTTATTTTTCAATTAAGAAAATGTAGAAGAAGATTATTGATTATGGAGGTTCACTCTAACTTTATCATGCATATTCTTAACCTATAAATAGTCTTTGTCCAAAAAACCATAATTCATGTTTTTTTTTCTGAGTCAAATATTAGTAATTATATTATCAAGAAATCTTTAGATGAGAAATACATGTCAACAGGCTTAGAAAAATACTCAAGCCTAAATTTAAGAAGCATATAATGTGGAGGAAGACCATGACAACAAATGTCATTAGTTATTATTGGGTGGCTTATATGCCATGACTTGCATAACACAAAATAGTAAAAACTACAATTCATAAAAATCCTCATTATGCAGGTGGATTTGGGTGAAATACTGGAGGAGTAGTTAAGAGAGAAGCACATTCATGCATGTGAAAATAAATTTCTTCCTCCCTCGCTTCCAAAAAATGAAGGTGGTCATTTTTTTATGTGTACTGCTAATGTAGACCTTCAACTGAGTCTAGGATCTCACTTTGCATTTGCTAAAGATCATTAATGTAAGCTACCAATTCATTTTGATCAACATACCTCTACTCCATTAGAGTTTCCATAAGGAGGAAGGGGCCTCCATGTGACACAGGCTGTAGGCTGGTAAGAAAGTCACAACCTCACCCAAGAGATGATTCTCAGTATATTCCCCGTGTGAGCTTAGCTCCTCGTCGTGTGGTCGCCCTACGATTCGATGAGAAAATCATCCACTGCACGGGTGTCCTCTCTACCGAGGTATTATTTAACCATTCTGACTACAATCCACCCCCGAGGGGATGGATTTCCACCTCGCGAGTGAGAAGAAGAAGAATAACCTATAATAAAATTGCAGAAGGTTTACATAAAGAAATTTACCAGGACAGTTACTAGCCTTTTCCTAGGGTGACTTAGGCATCGTGCTGAATACGAGGAAAAATACCCCAAGGGAGACACCAACAATATGAGCATAGAGCGTCGTATCGAGAGTGTAGGAATTCGGTGGAGCCAGTATTGAAACGAGCACTCAAGATTTCCAACCACCCCATGCGGTATGTTTGACAGACTCTTTCTTACCATTATATCCTCATGGCCGAATCAAAATGGGGTATCAGTGCCACACTCTATCCAAATTCACCTAGATGAATGTCAGATAGCTTGAAGGTTCACACTATCGATGGGTTGAGTGAAAGTCAATCTTCTTCTAGCAGTCAAATCAATATCAATCTAATAAGCTGTTGGTTGGGAAAGATCTCACCTGCTCTGGTGCTTATAAGGTAAGGGTTTATAGCTATCCCTCTTAAGCGCTTCATGAAGGGAGGGATACCAGGTCTAGTTCTATAGCAGGTAGCAGGTAGAGTTTCTAGGGTAAGGAACACTTAACCACTAGAACAGAGAATGGAAGAAAGTATGAGTCATCATAGGTACTCAAATGAACTTTATATTACTTCAAATTGGCATTTACGTAAGGTCCTTCCCCCAGACCCCATTGACAATCCTATACCCGTATGTGCCTATCCAGAGTTTCAAACATGTAGCATTACAACCAAACAAACTATGCACTAGACACTCCCTTCTCATATCCAAAAATTGTCGAATGGCCTTCCGGGGTCGCTCTACTTGTAGATTAACTCGCACACAGTGGGATGGTCAGTACGATGTACTGTATATCATCATCAATTCTTGTGTGATGCGCATGGATTCCTATTGAGATCCGCGTACCACCACACTTCCATTTTTAGCCGACATGCATCACCCCATCGGGGACATAATTCATGTTCATATGATAGATGTTCACATATATATATTTTTAATTGTCCAATTTAATTAAAATGATAGAAAACACATAACAACTCTTTGAATAAATATCAACCTTTAATTTGTGGCAAACCATTCTATGGAAGTTAAATCTCTAACATTAAAAAGTTTAATTATATTTCAAGATAGACAAACAAACAAACAAAAAATATACAAAGTGCATAAAATAAAATCTTTAATAAAATACATATGATGAAATCAGCAATGAAACATTAAATTTAATTATTACTCAATTATATATTTTGTATTCTTAATGTTCATTATCATATTTTTTTTTTATAAATGATCCAACAACACACCATTCCAAAGACAAATCACATCTACATTTAAGTTATTTAGGTGTTTTGATTCCATGTGAATAGGGATTTTATACAAATATGAAAACTTCTTTTCACCAATCAATTTTCTTTGGAACCATCAAATTTGATCAATTTTTTTCAAAACCTCAATTTTGATAGGCACCTGAGTTTTCAATTTCTTTTTTTTTTAAGACAAATTGCAATTAAAAAAAGCCCTAAAACCCTTAATTTATTTAACATTTCTTTCACCAAACATGAACTCAAAAAAAACACTCAATGACTCTCTCAACACATGTAACGACCCACAGACAGTTAAGGTGCAGAAGTAGTCGCAGGTAAGGTGCCTCAATGAATGTTCGCCGCCCTTGGCGTTCTTTGACCTATATTCATCACCCATGAACTTAATCAAATCGAAACCTATATGAACACATTAAGGCACTACATCATGAATCAATCCATTCAGAATTCATCCATACTAAGAATATTTTTGCAAATTGGTTGAATTTATTCACTTATATTGCACAAGGAAGGAAATTAATCACAATAGCAAGGAAAAAAAACACAGAAGAAAAAACAATCAAGGTAGAAGATCAAATTGATAACACCTTATCAGTTGGGTCCCTTTAGTTGGCCTCACAGTTACCAATCATCAATCTTTTGTTCTCCCTTTTCTCATTTCCTACTGTACTCTATTTTGACAACATATTTGATTTTTCTCATATTGGAAAGGGGTTTTGCAGAGTGTTTTTGGCACCATTAACCATATATATATTCTATAATTTTATGCCCTAACTGCACGCAATCCTATACTATTCCCAGAGAACTAGCCCAGTGGTCTTCTCGTTGCAGAAGCTACTAGTGTATCCCACTCTGCGCAAGGGTAGGCTAACATTTTATGTGTCACTAAGCCTAGTGCTTGTTATGAAACCCTTATTTTCGGAGTAATCACCACACCTCTATGGAATCCATAATTTCCAGGCTGGGGATCCTAGTTACTGGTTTCGAAGTTTACCAATACTTGCAAGTTTTAGTGTAACAGCAAACCTCTACATGGTATTAGAGCCTGAACCCAGGTTCGATTCCCCCGAGCTGCGTTTGAGGGGTGTATTGATTCCCCGATCTACGTTTGAGGGAGGGTGTTAGAGTAATCACCACACCTCTATGGAATCCATAATTTCCACCGTGGGGATCCTAGTTACCTGATTCGGATCTTGGGTTGATGCCATTTCCCATTCGGATCATTATAGGTTTGGAAGTTTACCAATACTTGCGAGTTTTAGTGTAGCGGAAAACCTCTACACTTATTTATATTGGAAGGCCAAATTATGATGACCATGATGTTGCATACAACTGACAGGTACCCAAATACGCCTAGAATTTGGACAGAGGAGGAGGTGGAGGTCTGGAAACCCATTGTGTACGATTTCCACACTAAAGGAGGTGTTTTGTTCTCTCAGATTTGGCACATTGGAAGAGCTTCCCATGTGGGTAAGTATATTTATGGTTTGCATTACATTGATATCACTTAATTCCTTTCATATACCTCCTTGTCGAATCTCTCTATAGTGTATTGGATTTGTTCATTTTATTCTCGAGCATAATTCCCACAATCATGTCACACTATGTTTGCTTCAGTTGGTCATGATTCCTGATCATGAAAAATAGATCGTGAAAACTCTCAATCTATTGCCTTAGTAAATTTGTATTAGGTTTGTTTTTTGATGGATGTAGAGTATGTATTTTTTAAGAACATTTTGTCAGTTTACTTGAATAGAGATGGCTGAGTGGCTCTATAAAATCTGGATTATCAACCCAATGGCCAGGATAACTTTTCGTCACCAGATCAGAAAATATAGGGACAAACGGTGTTACCCAATGGCAAAGATCTTGCCCATCATTCCACTCCTCGATCCCACCCAATGGCCAGGCTACCGTTTCATCAACAGATCATAAAATATGAGGATATACGGTGTTACCCAATGGAAAAGATCTCGTCGATTATTCCACTCCTCAATCTCTAAAAACTCAGGAGATTCCAGAGGTTATTAATGACATTTTTCTTGCTCAAAGAAATGCTATCAAATCAGGTGACTTTTCTTACATAAGTCATAAATTTAGCATTTAGGTATTTGCACAATTATTACATAGGATAGAACTATTTTTATCCTAGGATTAAGATATTAATAAAACAACTGAGCTTTTATTTTTCTTATAAGAGGGCACCACTCCTTTCTTAACCTTTTATGTGCATATAGTTCATTAATGATGCTGAATATAACCAAATAGAGTCAATTGTCATTACATCATTATATAGTTCTATTTAAAATAAATATACACCATTATATAGTTCTCTGTCAAATAAATAGGGAAGTGTTACCTTCTTCCGTTCATAGTTTTGATGGATTTTGCATAGGTTTTGATGGTGTGGAAATTCATGGTGCTCATGGATATCTTCTTGATCAATTTATGAAAGAAAACATAAATAACATGATCGATCGATATGGTGTGACATTACAGAACCGATTCAAGTTTCCTCTGGAGTTTATTGAATCAGTGGTGGACGAAATTGGAGCAGAACGATTGATAATACAACTCTATCCATTTGCCGATTTTTTTTTATGCTAGTGACACAGATCCTGAGGCGTTGGGGATTTACATGGCCTAGAGCTTAAATAAATACAACATCCTGTATGCCCATTATGTCGAGCCCAAACTTGAAGTTACCTTTTAATTTGTTGGAACAAACAAGCGTTTGTTTCCAATGAGGAAGACATTCAAGGGATAATTTTTCGTTGCAGGAGGTTATGAGCTACATAGATGTGATTAAACAGTGTAGCAGTTATCAACATTTTTAATTCTTCCAAAATCAAATAAAGTATATCAGTGTCGTCCTAAAAAATATATAAATTTTCAAAATATACAAGTTATATAAAAAATTTAGCAATAATCTGGACATAAAAGGTATCTCTGGTAGAGTTAAAAATGGAAATGTGAAAAATACAAAATTATATAAAAAATTTTCAAAAAATATGGACATGAAAAGTACCTCTAGTAGAGCCATAAATAATCCTACACACAATATCCTACAAACTAAAGGAAAAATCGGGTCACAAACCATTTCCAAAGGAATTCATGGAAACAAAGTAAAGAGATTCTTGAGTAGGGAAAAACTAGAGCATCATGGATGAAGAGAACAAAATGAAGGAAAGGTGGGTATATGTTTATGAGTTGCATAAATCAAAATTAAGTTGACAGTTAAAAGCTATGGGATTTAGTGGTGGAAAAACTTTCAATCTCTTAACATTGGAATCTCTTAACATTGGATCTGCATATGATTATAGAATGACAACTAGGAACTTAAGGCTTAATAAAAAAAAATTATATATTTAAAATATTATCGAAAATATAAATTAAAATTGCAATAAATTTGGAATTGATTTTTTTAATATAAAATTTAATTTGAAAAAAAAAATTAGAAATTTCTATTTAAAAAAATATAATAAATAATAAATTGCATATTAAAATAATTTACCCATTGAAAAGCAGTAAATTCTATATGGAAGTATGATGGAAAAAATTAAGTTTGTAATTGTTCAAAATAGTAAGTTTCTATAATAAAGAATAATAGAATAATAAATTCTATAACTAAATATTTGTATTTATTTCAAATTTAATTGAATTCCAATTTCAATTTGAATTTGATAATTATGGGTTGACCATTTCCTTGCAAAATTAGATTCAAAATGAAATCAAATCACCAAACCGTCAGTGATATTTCAGCTTTGTGCTTGGTATTTACTGGAGATGATGATAAATAAAACAAATATTGATGACATTCATATATCTCCCGATAGCTTATAGCTGCCATGAACTCCAACCTGAAGGCTGCTATGCTTTGTTTGGTGGGAGAGGATAGTCCTTAAAAATGCCAAACCCTTACATTCTTTGAATGCTAAATAAACCCTTAGATTCTCTGAATTCAAGTTTCTACGATTCATATTTTTTGGAATAAGTCTTTTGAATTAATCAATCTTTGTGATTAATCCAGAAGACCTGTTTAAAAAACCCTTACATTATTGGATAGAAGCCTTGTTTAAAAAACCCTCACAATATTGGAATGCAACAACTGCTATATTTCATACAGTTAATATAGGCACGATATTGTTTGAGATAATGCCTCCATTATTAAACTTACTTAGTTTGGATTGGGTTGTTGAGGAAGTTGAGAGATTCTCCCAACTTCTCTCTCTAAAATTAGCATTAGTTTAACTATATATATTTGATGTATCTCTGATTATTGAATATAGAAAATAATTATTTTGTGTGTGAATCCTGTGCGTTTATGCTCTCTCAAAATTTCTAATATGGTATCGGAGCCAGTTCTGGCTTGATTCCCTCATGGGAAGGCCAGGAAGATGTGAGAGTCTGCGTAATTGGTTGTGTGTACATAGGTGTGAAAGTGAATGACTGTTTTTTTAATTTTTGTTTGTATGTGAAGTGTTGGGATAGATTTCATAAGAAGATGATCTCCGTTGAGTAGATCTGCGTGCTTCTCATGACAGTGCTCGCTTCAGATTTTAAAGCAAGAGATATCACATTCGAGAATACATATGGTCTCGGTGATGAGATTTCGGACGATCAAGCTGTGGCGTTGAGGGTTTCGGGAGATCATTCTGCGTTTTACAATTGCAGATTTCTGGGCTATCAGGACACGTTGTTAGACGAAAGTGGGAAGCATTATTTTCAAAACTGTTACATTGAGGGTTCTGCCGACTTCATATGCGGCAATGGAAAATCTCTCTATCAGAATTTCCAGTTACATGGCATTCTTGTACTTCATTCAAAAGCAGTTCATCCAGGTGTATATACGGCTCAGAAGAGAAGTTCTCCGTCGGAAGACACAGGATTCGTCTTTTTAAATTGCAAGTTGATAGGCAGAGGACAAATGTATCTAGGCAGGCCATGGGGAGCTTACTCAACAGTAGTGTTTGCTAACAGTGTCATGGACAACATTATCTTACCAGAAGGATGGCTAGACTGGCCAGGGAATCCCGAAAGAAGAAAGAGTGCGAAGTATAGCGAGTACCAATGTGCCGGGCCTGGGGCAGGATAAACAGGACGAGTTTCATGGGTTACTAAAGTCAGTGATCATTCCCAGATTGCATCATATTTGAGCCTGGGTTACATTAACGGGAATACATGGGTCAACTAGAGGCAATGGTCTCTACTAGTTTTATTAGGGAAAATAGATTCGACATCGTCCATGACACAATTAAGAAATTAATATTTTCATGATGTGAGAGCGTCTTGAGCATGCATAGTGGAGTTATTAAGGGGAAGAAAATTGAATTATTTCTTAACTGCGTGTTTAAAGATAGCTGTGACGAATCTTAGAGTTTATTGTATGAAATATAGTGTGGAGTTTAAGCTTATGAGACCTCAGAGTGGGTACAAATGTTAATGAAGACCAGGACAGTCAAATGTTTGTATTAAATTAGTGTGTTCTCCATTTTTGTAATGTAGGCATTAAAGGGGGGTGTTTGAGATAACGCCTCCATTATTAGGCTTACTTAGTTTGGATTGGGTTGTTGAGGAAGTTGAGAGATTCTCTCAACTTCTCTCTCTAAAATTAGCATTAGTTTAACTATATATATTTGATGTATCTCTAATTATTGAATATAGAAAATAATTATTTTGTGTGTGAATCCTGTGCGTTTTTGCTCTCACAATTTCTAATAGATATTTCTTACCATTCTAAACATCAATTGATCCCATCATCGTACTAACAGGGTTTGAATGAATATTATCCATCAACGGTGGAATAGGAGATATGTCTTCACCCACATAACACGGTTCGATATCGAATTATCATACGCAATTTTTTTAATGAGGATGTTGGTGGCCAACAATAATGTTTCTTGCAATAATTGAACTACTTACAACAGAGGAGAAAGAAAATATTACCAAGATACTGACTACAAGAGCTGAAGCTACCAGGAAAGTCACTTTTCCCTAATAACAGGACATATTTATATGGAAATTTCACTGTATTGCACTTGAACACAATGATAAAGATTCTTAGTTACATGAAAATTTCAATGTAGATAAAAAGGTCCTTAATTACTTGAAATCTCCACAGTACATGAATTGGATGAAATCTTTTTCACATTGGCATAAAGACAGAGGATTAATAATATGAAACTAAACCTTTTGCATGAAAACATAAATATAATTAAAGAATTTCCGGCTCCCGTCATGGATGATATTCAAAGGTAGTTGTTTCTAATAAAACATGTAATCTGATTATTAAGATTGTAAAAGAATGCTTCGGCTGGATATCATAAATTTTTCTTTAAGAACATTGATGAAGTAAGGAGAAATAAAAATAGCTGAGTACTGTCCTCACCATTATGCGACAAAACAGGAATATGAGAGAGGCAGTTAAAGCGAACATCAACTTATTGACACGTCCAGATGTCCACAAATCAACGCCCCTTTAACCGATCATCAGGGTCATAATTGAACCGATCACACAACACACTGTCTCTTTCAATGGAATGTAGGGAAATGTTCCATCGTGAAGGCACTCTACTTCTCTCCACTGCTGCTTAGTCCTCTGTTTTAAAATGTACCTTGAACTCAAGCGCTACTGCTTGCACAACCTCGTCGGAGTTTCAAAACTGCGTGACCTGCGCAACGATGAAATTCTATTTTAGATTGAAAAGTTTAACATATAACGGAAAAGGTTTAATGCATTCAATGAGAGGATTCTGGATGAATAGCTTTTACCAAGATTTTCTTTGTTAAACCTAATCTCTGCATCATCGAGTTTATCTCTCCATCACCGAGTTTAAAAGATATTTTATCTTTAATCAACCAACGCTCCCCACCATCCACTTTAAAAGATGTTTTATCTTTAATCAACCAACGATTATATTCTATTATAGCTTTTTAAACTGAATTTGAACTGGATTGGGTTGTTCGGATGTCCAGGTGTTCCTTTGACATAAATTTTTTAAATTGCATTAGGAAATAAATATGTATTTCGAGTTGTTATTTTCAAATTTTAAAATTTATTTGTTACATTGATGTCTATTTAAGTTTTGACGGGATACTGTGACTGTTTTCTATTTTATTTTATTTTTTTAATATTTTTTTGGTAAATGTTTCTCTCTTTTTGCTAATTTCCTTCAAATTCACCAAAACAGTTTTGCAAGGTTAAATTTAAATTATAATTATATAGTTTGCAAAAATCTAATATATAAAAAAATGTATTGCAAAATTCAAATGAAAATAAAAAAATACTAATGATTAAACTACGGTTTTAAATCCTAAATAAATCCGAAATAGCCACTAAATATTATATTTAAATTGAATTACCATATAAAAAAAATTAAGCTCAATTAAAAAAATAAAACTGAAAACAACCCATATACATTTATGAAAACACAATTTATTGATCTTAAAAACACAAACTACCCATTTCACTTTAAACCATATATAGTATATAATGTCTTTTGGATGTATACTTCTGTTATAGTTGTAATATCTTTTTGCACTGTAATTTTGAAAATTTATTTATATAGTAAAAACACAAACTACCCATTTCACTTTAAACCATATATAGTATACAATGTCTTTTGGATTTATAATTCTTTTATGTTTGTAATATCTTTTTGCGCTGTAATTTTGAAAATTTTACAATAATATAAAATAATAATTTTACAATAATAATTTGTAAAATTAATATATTTTAAAATAACGATAATTTATATTATTATAATAAATTTTTTAATTAAATTTAATATATTGAACATACATTTTAAAAATTAATTATATAATTAAATATTTAAAACAATAACATTATATCAATTTTAAAAAATTATAATTTTTCAAATGGATGATACTATATTAACGGATACAAGTGTGCTATAGTCCATAGCGAAGAACTCGTAAATTAGTGAGTATTGGTAGTTCAGTTAGAACGTGTCAGCAAGGTAGTAATTATTGCCAATTCCGCTAAAGCGTGACAGCAAGCGTCCAGATGAGAGCGAACAATCACATATGTTGGTAAGCAAGTTGTTCTTATCAAATATAAAAAAATAATATATATAATTAATTAAAATTAATAATTTATAATATAAGCATTATATATAAGGTAGATTAATTAATAAATGAAATAGTTTTTTTCTCTAATCATTATATTTTTTAGGGAGATTATGATTTCTTGTTGTTAAAAGCACATTTATGAATGTATAATAGATTAGGAGATTGGAGAGGCACTCAAACACCCTACCTAATTCTAATAATTCTTACTAATGATAACAGGAAATGGAATCTCTCCAGCAACAAATCATCTTGGAAGGTTGCACGGATCAAGCCTTGGAAAAAGAACAACAGCTTCAATCTCAGATGGAGGAAAGATCAAAGCAGGAGGAAAAATTATGGAGGCAGAAATCTCGCATACGATGGCTGAAGGGGGGTGAACGAAATACCAAATTTTTCCACAAATCTACGATTCAAAGATGCATGCATAACACCATCGCATTTATTAAGAATCAAGAAGGGGAGAAAGTGGAAGATCATGCGGAGATCGAGCAGGTTCTCATTAATCACTTCCAATCTATGCACCAAGAACCTCTCCAAGATAGATTACCATCCATTGACAAAATCACTCAGAACATTCCAAAGCTGGTCACCTAAGAGCACAACCAACTCCTTCTTTGCCCAGTCTCACACCTAGAGGTGGACATTGCCATGAAGCAGCTCAAAGATGGGAAGGCTCCGGGGCTGGATGGCTTCACGACCACCTTCTTTCACAAATTCTGGGATCTAATCAAAGAAGAGGTTTGGATGGTGGTGGAGGAATCACGCACAATGCACTGGCTCCTCCCCTCATTGAACGCGACCTTCATAGCTTTAATCCCTAAAGAAGAAGCTTCCTGCACGCCGGAAAAATTCTGACCAATCGCCTTATGCAATGTCATCTACAAGATTATTTCTAAAGTCATTGCCAACAGACTTAAACCGCTTCTGCCTCTTCTCATCTCGTCCGAGCAAGCTGGTTATGTTGAAGGTAGGCAGATTTTGGATGGCATCATCCTCACTCATGAAATCATTCATTCCCTCAAGGAGACCAAACAAGCAGGTATGATTCTCAAGATTGACCTCTCAAAAGCTTTTGATAGATTAAGCTGGACGTACATCCATAAAGTGTTATCTGCTTTTGGTTTTTCTCCTACTTGGATTCGATGGGTTCATAATCTTATTTCCTCCTCCTTCTTCTCCATCCTCATCAATGGCATCCCCTCGCGTCCTTTTTCTCCCTCGAGAGGTATCAGATAAGGGGACCCCCTGTCCCCTTTCCTCTTTGTCTTAATGGCGGAAGGATTGGGGCGTCACCTCAAAAATGCCCTTCATTCCCAGCAGATTCGAGGTCTCTCAGTTCACAACTCCCCATCTTTAACTCACCAGCAATTTGTTGATGACAATATTGTTTTTGGTTACCCTTCAGTGCATGAAGCCTCCCAACTTAAATCCCTGTTGAATGATTTTTCGGAAGCATCAGGTGCTTGCATCCATACGGCCAAATCCCAGCTCTTCTTCTTTCATACCCCTCCCATCACCCAAAGAGCTATCGTTCGTATCCTTGGCTTCTCTATTGCCACCCTCCCATCGAAATACTTAGGATCCCCTCTAATTGCCTCTGCCTTAAAGCATGCCTCATGGTGTGAGCTCCTTGATAAACTTGAAGCACGCCTCTCTTCCTGGACTCACAGGACTTTGAATATTGCAAGCAAAGTGGTTATAATCAAGTCGGTGTTACAGGCCATGCCACTTTACCTATTCTCTATCTTGGCAGCGCCCAAATGGGTTCTAAAAAGAATTAAGGCCCTGCAACGAAATTTCTTACGGGGATCTAAAGGAACACATCACAAATGGGCTTTGGTCAAATGGTCTCTGGTCTGCATGCCTAAGGAACATGGAGGATTAGGATTGTGGGATCCTTCTCACAGCAACGCAGTTATGGGAGCGAAAATTTGGTGGAGCTGGCTCACTGCCCCCAACAAACCTTGGGCAATTATATGGGCAGCCAAGTACGCCAACAAAAGACCTCAGGAAGAACTAATCAAACTCACCCATAAGGAGAAAGGTTCACTAATGTGGAATGCAGCCAAACAACACTATTTGCTGATTCAACAACAAAGTTTCTAGGAACTGAGGAATGGAAGAACATCCATATTCTGGACAGATGCCTGGGATCAATTTCCAAAAATAACTAACACCTACAGACCGCCTCCGAGACCGGAATGGGATAGACAACGATTGGACACGGTGCAGCAATATTGGGAAGACAATGCAATGCAGGGGTATTGACAATGGAAACAGGCTGACAGGATAACAGGGAACATAGATGAACAGAGTAGGGAAGCACTAAACTCTGAGCTCAAAAGAAGGTGCACTAGAGTTTCGCACAGCCAGAACATTCTCAGATGGGGATACACGCCAAAAGGTTCCCTCTCCTCCCAGGAAGCTTACAAAATACTCAGTAATGATCCGAGGCCTAAAGACCCCATATGGAAAAAAATTTGGGGCCCGGCGGTTTGGCCCAAAGTCTTTATTTTCCTATGGCTTTTCGGGCATCAAAAAATCCTCACTTGGGACAACTTAAGGAAGCGAAGCTTTCATGGCCCCTCAATATGCCCCAATTGCTATGCACATGAGGAAACACAGAAGCACCTTCTAAACGAATACTCTCTAGCCAATCAATTGTGGGAAAAGGTAAGCTTTAGATGCCAACGAAAATGCCGACCATTAGAAGATATTGTAAATTCCATCAGAAACTGGCATCAGACCCCCTACACAAGCGAACTCCTTAACCAACTCTGGAGCATAATCCCAAGTTTATTACTCTGAACAATCTGGAAGGAAAGAAACAAACGCATCTTCAGGGATCAGTCTACTCCTCTGGACATCATCTGGAGGAACTTCTGTCACAATCTTTCTGAGACCTTAGATTTGCACTCCTGGGACACTAATGACTTTCCCACTCTGGTGAACGAAAGAGTGATCTGGGATAATTGGGGACTTCAACTTCACTTGCGAGAGCCAGTGCACAACACCCCCAGATCTGATAACACCAAGAGTCATTGGATCCCCCCTCCAGAGAACACCTTCAAACTCAATTTTGATGGAGCTTCCAAGGGAAATGCAGGCAAAGCAGGTTTCGGAGGCATAATCAGAGATCAAAAAGGCATTCCTATAGTAATCTACTTTGGGAACCTTGGTTGGGATACTAACAATTCGGCAGAGATGGAAGGCCTCTGGCAGGGACTTCTACTTTCTCAACAACTTGGGCTTCATCCTATAGAGATTGAAGGGGATTCTCAAATACTTATCAACCTTGCCAAGCAGCTCCTCAATGGGGCTCACGTGCAAAAAATTGCTCACAGCTGGAGACTTGAGGCTCGTCTGAAGAACATTGAGGATTGGCTCATCAACAACAGAGCTCTCCTCTTCAAGCACATCAGAAGGGAGGGAAACAAAGTTGCTGATTTACCTGCCAACATGGGAGTTGACAACGAGCACAACCTTCTTACAGGGACTCTTGAAATACTTCAAAATGATGATCGAAGACAGGAATGCCAAATGCTGGTCCAAAGAGATGCAAAAGTCCCGGATTCAAGTGGTTCTGAGGAGCATTAAGGTGATGGGATGGTCCGGCGGCATTATGGGAAGCCATATGCCAACCTGCCTTGCAATTTTCCTTCGGCACATCTACAGACGAGAGTAGAGTTTAATGCATTTACAACCCGACGCACATAACAACCAAGCCTTTGAACCTAGAGACCATTCCACACGCTGTGACCTGGACATGTCGTTTGCTCAAATTTATGATGGTTTAATGCCGAAGGTTTTCAATAGCACGAGTTTATTCGTTAAGAGGATGGAGAGCGATCATAACTCCAGCAGTCTTCCCAGGCCTGTAACGAGTTGCTGCTCCCCCGATATTAGGCTCTCTTCAGATCACACTGTCACAGGCAAACGAACTAAGATCCACTGCTGTTTGGAGCTTAG
This sequence comes from Pinus albicaulis, assembly GCA_034641835.2. Taxonomy (NCBI): domain Eukaryota; kingdom Viridiplantae; phylum Streptophyta; class Pinopsida; order Pinales; family Pinaceae; genus Pinus; species Pinus albicaulis. Next base: position 97,185 of record JAXQQM020082843.1, on the reverse strand, counting down.
TGACAGTCTCCACTACTCAATTTTTGAGAATTTCATGCTTGCCACGGTGAATTGGACCTCCCAGTCGCCCCAAGCTTCTACCCTGCTCCCGCACCCCCACTCTGCAGACTTGACAGAGAACCTGCCGCGTCTTAGACACCAAATGAGGTGCAGAAGAGGTTCCTCTCAGCGACAGATGAGGCACTCCCCCACCTCCTCCAGCACCTCTGTTGAGACTTCTCCTACTTCCAACAGCACTTCCAGAGCAAACAGGGGTCATCTTCTTCGTTCTGGGCGAAGCTTTCGCTCCCCTACACCTCCGCAGTCTTCTGTTCATTCCCAAACTATGCATTTCTCTTTCAACAACTCTCTAAACTATCCAAGAGTCACGGCCTCCGTCACGATTGTCTTTCGGGAAACTCCTCAGGACGTGATTCCTAATACTGGTTGGGGGGCTGGAAGTAGTGCAGATGCTCAAGCTTTGAGGCATAGTGCAGGCGGCTTGAACTTGCAGGACGTGGAGGTTAATGCCGACTAGGACCGTGCCAGCCAAGGCGAAGTTGTTCCACCTAGCTCAGAGCCGCACGAGATGAATATCGACATTGGTTATGTACAGGACGAGTAGCTCAATGAAAAACCAGATCATGGGAATGAGAGCAAGCAGCAGAGAAATGGAAATCAAGTGAGCGAGGTGAAGGGTCCCTCTGCTACTGGGAAGGTGATTCATTCAACTGAGGACCTGTACACGGCTGAAGGCGAACCGGATGAACTCTGGTGCAGGGTCGTTGAAGAAGCACCTGATGAGTAGCCTCCCTCCTTTCCTGGTTTTTTGCTCTGTCTCTGTCAGTCATTATGAAAATGTTCATGTTTGTTATTCTGTTCAGGTTTAGGTTCTGGGTTTTGTTAATTATGCTATATATATTCCGAACTATTAGCCTCCGCTGCATGGGATTTTTTGGAAAACACTCAGCACTGGTTTCCCTCGGGGAGGGCAGTGCTCAACTCTGATCTTTTGTTCAATATGCCTCTAACTCGGGCATGGTTCTGGAAGAGACCTGATGTACATATTTTTGCTGATAAATAGATTACGCTTACATAGAAAAAAAAAAATTGTTTTTATTTAAGATTGAAGTATGTATGAAAACATTTACGTAATAAATATTGTATTAATAAAAATATGAATTCAAACTATTGATAAATGGGACTCTCGAAGATGAGAGTCTTGCTTAAAATAATTCTTCCATGATAGAGTTTTAGGATGAAATTCTAGATAAACTTAATGTACGAGAGAGAAAGATCCATTATGTTTCTTAGTTAGAAAAATATGTTAAGTTTGGATAAGCCTAAGAGCATCATGAGATATGAAGACGATTTTTAGCAAATGACAAACTGGCCGCCCGAACGTGCACAAGGGACCCGGGTGGTCACAACTTAGTAAAACTGATACGGGCGCCCTCGAACGAAACGGCCCGACTGTAACGTGCCTGGTTGGGCGCCGATCTCACATGGCACGACACGACGTGCCTGAACGAACGTCAATTCCATAAGGGAGAAAACAACAAATGAGCCACCCGAACATGCACAAGGCACCCGGACGATCACAACTTAGCAAAACTAATACGGGCGCCCTCGAACAAAATGACCCGACCCGACCCGAATGCGCATGTTCGGGAGACCTCACACGACGCGACATGGTGCGCCCGACCGAATGATGCCACAAAGGAGCAAATGGCAAACGGGCCACCCAAACATGCACAAGGCACCCGGGTGGTCACAACATTAGCAAAACTGATACAGGCGCCCTCAAACGAAATGGCTGGACACGAACGCACCCGGTTGGGCAACCTCATAGTAGGATGCGACATGGTGCGCCCAGCGAAACAATTCCAGAAGGGAGCAAATGGGAAACGAGCCACCCGAACACACACAAGGCACTTAGATGGTCACAACTTAGCAAAACTGATACGGGTTCCCTCGAATGAAATGACTTGACCTGAACACGCATGGTCGAGTGACCTCACATGACACACCTAACCAAACAATGCCACAAGGTAGAAAATGACAAATGGGCCGCTTGAGTGTGCAGAAGGCACCCGGGCGGTCACAACTTATCAAAAATGATACAGATGCCATCGAAAGAAATGGCCTGACCCAACCCGAACGCGCCCGGTTGGGCGACCTCACACGGCATGATATAGCGCACCCGACCGAATGATGCCACAACAGAGCAAATGGCAAACGGGCTACCCAAACATGCACAAGGGACCCGGGTGGTCGCAACTTAGCAAAACTAATGCTGGCGTCCTTAAACGAAACAACCTGACTAGATCGTGCCTGGTCGGGCTAACTCACACGGCGCAACACGACGGGCTCGACCGAATGATGCCACAAGGGAGTAAATGACAAACGGGCCACCCGAACATGCACTAGGCACCTAGGTGGTCACAACTTAGCAAAACTCATACAGGTGCCCTCGAACGAAATGGCTCGACCCGAACGTGGGCGGTCGGGCGACCTTACACGGCGCGCCTAACCGAACTATGCCACAAGGGAGAAAATGGAAAACGGGTCGCCCTAACGTGCACAAGGCACCGGGGCAGTCACAACTTAGAAAAACTGATACTGGCGCCCTCAAACGAAACGACCCAGCTCGAACTCGCCCGGTCAGGTGACCTCACACAGCGCGACACGAAGAATTATATCGCAGGGGAGCAAATGGAAAACGGGCCACCCAAACATGTAGTACAAGGGACCCGAGCGGTCACAACTTTGAAAAACTAAAATGGTCACCCTCGAACGAAACGGATCAACCCGGACATGCCTGGTTGATTTCCCTCACACAGCGCAACATGGCGCACCTGACTGAACGATGCCACAAGGGAGAAAATGGAAAACGGGCCGCCCGAATGTGCACAAGACACCTGGGTGGTCATAACTTAGCAAAACTGATACGGGTGCCCTCAAATGAAATGCCTGAACCCGAATGCACCTAGTCTAGCGACCTCACACGGCACAAAATGGTGCACACGACCAAATGATGCCACAAGGGAGAAAACGGAAAACGGGCCACCCGAACGTGCCCAAGGCACCCGGGCGGTCACAACTTAGAAAAAATGATACGGGCGCCCTCGAATGAAACAACCCAACCTGAACACGTCTGGTCGAGTGACCTCACATGGCGCGTCACAGCACGCCCGATTGAATGATGTCGCAAGAGAGCAAACGGCAAATGGGCCACCTGAATGTGCGTAAATAACTCGGGCGGTAACAACTTAGAAAAACGGATACGGACGCCCTCAAACGAATTGGCCCAACCTGAACAGGCCTAGTCGAGCGACCTCAGATGGCACGACACGGTCCGCCCAACCAAATGATGCCACAAGGGAGAAAATGGAAAACGAGCCTCCCGAATGTGCACAAGGCACCCGAGTCATCACAAATTAGCAAAAAAGATACGGGCACCCTCAAACGAAATGACCTGACCCGAACGCGCCCGGTTGGGCAACCTCACACGGCGCGACATGACATGCCCGACCGAATGATGCCAAAAGGGAGAAAATGACAAATGGGTCACTCGAACGTGCATAAGGCACCCAGGCGATCACAACCTAGCAAAACCTATACGGGCGCCCTAGAACGAAACAACCCGACTCGAATGCGCTCGGTCGGGCGACCTCGCACGGCATGACACAGTGCGCCCAACTGAGTGATGCCACAAGGGAGAAAATGGCAAACAGGCCGCTCAAATGTGCACAAGGCACCCGGGTGGTCACAACTTAGCAAAAATGATACGGGTGACCTCGAACGAAACGGCCCGACTCGACCCGAATGCAAAGGAAATATTATGCTTAACATGGTGGCTGATATATGATTAATGGTTTGTGCAAATGAGTGTGAGGTGCAGGAAGGTCCATTGTACGATGATACATTGTAGGTACATCCATGCCACCAAGATATGAAGATATGAAGATTAGTCAGTAAATGCTATCATAATTATTGTAATTGCTTTAAGCTAGATATTTGTTTATTTCTTTGTAAGATTTATAACAATGGGTAAGGGATAGTCTCCATTATAAGCCATTGAGTGAGGGGTGAACACCCTCATGAGCGTTTAATAATAAAATTAAATATTTGCTGGTTTTCACCCTATAGGGTTTCAAGGGTGTATTGGTGTTCAATGGTGTGATTGATTGTTGTTTCACATTGATGATGTTGAATTCTTTTCTTGTTGTTGTGTTCATAATGTCAAGTGTGTGATGGCTACAGTTATAATGAAATGATTGCAAGGTTACATCATACAGTTTTATGTTAATGTATTACAATAGTGGTTGTTAATGGTTAAGCAACTTACTATTCTTCTACTAAGGTTACACTATGAATTGGTGAACATTTATCTAATTATTAGTGAGAAATATTTAATAGTGATTTAGATAGTTATCATTTTTGTTACAACTAACCACTTATAAATTTATATAGACACACAAAGAATACTTATTCTCACAAAATTAGTGCCTAGGAAAATTGATGAATCCCATAAATAATAAAATAATAAGATGACACTATAAATATAATGGAATGATAAAATGAACAAATACAATTTCATAAAGATGTATATATGTTCTAAACATAGGAAACTCTCTATTACAATATCAATTGTCAACCAGAACAATGATAACCTTTGTTTAAGAATACATTATCTATCATATAAATTAAAATAAGGATAAGTATTGATAATCAATATATGATAAATGTTAAAATATTTAACTTATTATAGAGAATTATAAAAATTAATTAAATTATAATGCTTTTAAAATCATTATTATCAATTATTAAAAAATTAATATATGTTAAATATATATAAATTGTAAAATATATATATTAATACATTTATTCTCACTTTCGTTTGACCGTTACCTTGCAAAGCCATTGATATGTTTGACCCATAGTTAGCAAGTTTGGCTGTAACTTGCAAAGAAATTGTTATGCTTGACCCATACTTAGCAAGTTCGGCTGTATTGGTCCAAAAAAATATAGAAAATACATTAAAATGAGGTAATTCGAATTGTATTGAATTTTATGTGAAAATAAAATTTAATAAAAACAAATTCTATATTTAAAAGGCTGTATGAAATAGAAATCAAAATTGCAATGCATTTGAAAAGGATATATTTTTTAATATAAAATTTAATATTTAAAAAATAAAAAATAAAATAGAAAAAATGGAAATCAAAATTGCAATGGATTTGAAAAGATTTATTTTTAATATAAAATTTAATATTTAAAAATGAAATATAAAAATATAAAAATTTATATAAAAAAATTATAGAAAATAATTAATTATATATTTAAAAAATATATCTATATGAAAAACAATAAATTTGATATTAAAATATAATAGAAAAAAATAAATTTCTAATTCTTAAAAATAATAAATTTCTATAATAAAGAAAATAAATTTTATTTGTAGATATTTATAAATTTATTTAAGAAATTTGAATTTGATAATTATGGTTTGACCATTTCCTTGCAAAACTATATCCACAATGAAATCAGATCATCAAAGCGTCATTGATACGTCACACATGTGTGCTTGATATTTGCTGGAGATGATGAGAAATAAAACAAATATACGTGACATTCATATATCTGCGAGCTGCTTATAGCTGCCACGAACTCCAACCAGAAGGCTGGTATGCTTTGCTTGGTGGGAGAGGATAGTCCTTTAAAAATGCCAAATAACCCTTACATTCTTTGAATTTAAATAACCCTGACATTTTTCAGAATTCAAGTTTCAGCTATTCATCATTTTTTGATATAAGTCTTTTGAATTAATCACAAAGTATCTTTAATCTTTGAGATTAATCCGGAAGACTTGTTTCAAAAACCCTGACATTATAGGAACACAACAATAGTTAATGATATTTCATAGAGTGTTTACAGGCACGATATTTCATACGATTTTAAACCACAATTTTACCTCATGATGGTACTAAAAGGGTTAGAATGAATATTATCCATCAGCTTTGGAACACGATTGCAAAGTATAATATACAAGCTTTTTTTATGAGGACGTTGATGGCCAACAACGTCTCTAATAAAATACGTAATCTGATTATTAAGATTGAGATTGTAAAAGACAGCTTGGGCTGAATAACATAGATTGTTCTTCAAGAACGTTGAGGAAGTCACGAGAAATAGAAATTGCTGAGTACTGTCCTCGCCATTATGCAACATCAACTTATGTCCACAAATCAAGAACGGCTATTGCCAATAATTGAACCGATCACAAACAGACGGTCTCTTTCACTGGAATGCATGTTAATGTTCCATCGTGAAGGCATTCTATCGACTCTTGCTTAGTCCTCTGTTTAAAATGTACCTTAAACTGAAGCGCTACTGCTTGCACAGCCTCCTCGGATTTTCAAAACTGCATGACCCCCGCTACAAATCGGCTATAAATCGCGGTATTGGTGTTCAAGAAATGAGCGAGGATTGTGGATGAATAGCTTTTACCAAGATTTTCTTTCTTAGCTTTTACCAAGACTTTATTTCTTAAACATAATCTCTAAACCATCGAGTTTAAAAGATGTTTTATCTTAAATCGTCCAACGGTTATATTTTATTATAGATTTTTTAAACTAAATTTGACCCTTTTACCAGGATTTTCTTTCTTAAACATAATCTCCACACCATTCAGCTTAAAAGATGTTTTATCATTAATCGTCCAACTGTTATATTTTATTATACATTTTTAAAACTAAATCCCGACAGGGTTCGTTGTTTTGACGTCAAGTACTTCTTTAACCTATAAATTTTGTAAATAAATACGTATTTTGTAAATTTTTAAATAGAATTTTCTATTTAAAAAAATATAATAAATAATAAATTGCATATTAAAATAGTTTACCCATTGAAAAGCAGCAAATTCTATATGGAAGTATGGTGGAAAAAATTAAGTTTGTAATTGTTCAAAATAGTAAGTTTCTATAATAAAGAATAATAGAATAATAAATTCTATAACTAAATATTTGTATTTATTTCAAATTTAATTGAATTCCAATTTCAATTTGAATTTGATAATTATGGGTTGACCATTTCCTTGCAAAATTATATTCAAAATGAAATCAGATCACCAAACTGTCAGTGATATTTCAGCTTTGTGCTTGGTATTTACTCGAGATGATGATAAATAAAACAAATATCGATGACATTCATATATCTCCTGATAGCTTATAGCTGCCATGAACTCCAACCTGAAGGCTGCTATGCTTTGTTTGGTGGGAGAGGATAATCCTTAAAAATGCCAAACCCTTACATTCTTTGAATGCTAAATAAACCCTTAGATTCTCTGAATTCAAGTTTCTACGATTCATATTTTTTGGAATAAGTCTTTTGAATTAATCAATCTTTGAGATTAATCCAGAAGACTTGTTTAAAAAACCCTTACATTATTGGATAGAAGCCTTGTTTAAAAAACCCTCACATTATTGGAATGCAACAACAGTTATATTTCATACATTTAATACAGGCACGATATTTCATACCATTTTAAACATCAATTGCTCCCATCATCGTATTAACAGGGTTTAAATGAATATTATCCATCAGCGGTGGAACAAGAGATATGTCTTCACCCACATAACACGGTTCGATATCGAAGTATAATACGCAATTTTTTTTAATGAGGATGTTGGTGGCAAACAATAATGTTTCTTGCAATAATTGAACTACTTACAATAGAGGAGAAAGCGAAGATTACCAAGATAATGGCTACAAGAGCTGAAGCTACCAGGAAAATCACTTTTCCCTAATAACAGGACATATTTTATAAGGACCCGATCTAAGTTTCTATATCTTGCGAATTATATGGAAATTTAAGTGTATTGCACATGAGCACAATGATAAAGATTCTTAGTTACATGAAAATTTCAGTGTAGATAAAAAGGTCCTTAATTACTTGAAATCTCCACAGTACATGAATTGGATGAAATTTTTTTCACATTGGCACAAAGACAGAGGATTAATAATATGAAACTAAACTTTTTGCACGAAAACCTAAATATAATTAAAGAATTTCCGGCTCCCGTCGTGGATGATATTCAATGGCAGTCGTTTCTAATAAAACATGTAATCTGATTATTAAGATTGTAAAAGAATGCTTAGGCTGCATATCATAGATTTTTCTTTAAGAACGTTGATGAAGTCAGGAGAAATAGAAATAGCTGAGTGTTGTCCTCGCCATTATGTGACAAAAAAGGAATATGATACAGGGAGTTAAAGCGAACATCAACTTATTGACACGTCCAGATGTGCACAAATCAAGAACGTCTATTGTCAATAAAACAACGCCCCTTAAACCGATCATCAGGGTCATAATTGACCCGATCACCAACACACGGTCTCTTTCACTGGAATGTAGAGGAATGTTCCATCGTGAAGGCACGCTGCTTCTCTCCACTGCTGCTTAGTCCTCTATTTTAAAATATACCTTAAACTCAAGTGCTACTGCTTAGTCCAAGTTTCAAAATTGCGTGATGCGCGCAACGACGAAATTCTATTTTAGATTGAAAAGTTTAAGATATAACGGAAAAGGTTTAATGTATGCAATGAGAGCGGATTATGGATGAATAGCTTTTACCAAGATTTTCTTTTTTAAACCTAATCTCTCCATCATGAGTTTAAAAGATATTTTATCTTTAATCAACCAACGCTTCCCACCATCTAGTTTAAAAGATGTTTTATCTTTAATCAACCAACGTTTATAGTTTATTATAGCTTTTTAAACTACATTTGAACTGGATTGGGTTCGTTGTTTGGACGTCCAGGTATTCCTTTGACATAAATTTTGTAAATTGCATTAGGAAATAATATGTATTTCAAGTTGTTATTTTCAAATTTTAAAAGTTATTTTTTACATCGATGTCTTTTTAAGTTTTGACTTGGTAACTGTTTTCTATTTTTTTAATATTTTTTTGTTATTATTATTTTTTTTTAATTTTTCTTTTTCTATTTTTTGCTAATTTGCTTCAAATTCACAAAAAGAGTTTGGCAAGGTTAAATTATAATTATAATTATATAGTTTCCAAAAATATAATATATAAAACAATGTATTGCAAAATTTAAATGAAAAGAAAAAAATACTAATAATTAAACTATGGTTTCAAATCCTAAATAAATCCGAAATAACCACTAAATATTATATTTAAATTGAATTACCATATAAAAAAAATTGGGATCAATTAAAAAAATAAAACCAAAAACAACCCATATACATTTATGAGAAAACACAATTTATTGATCTTAAAAACACAGACTACCCATTTCACTTTAAACCATATATAGTATATAATGTCTTTTGGATGTATAATTCTTTTATGTTTGTAATATCTTTTTGCGCTGTAATTTTGAAAATCTATTTATATAGTATAATTTAAAATTTAATACATTTTAAAGTTTTAATATAAAATAATATTTTTACAATAATAATTTGTAAAATTAATATATTTTAAAACAATAATAATTTTTATTATTATAATAATTTTTTTAATTAACTTTAAAATATTGAACATACATTTTAAAAATTAATTATAAAATTAAATATGTAAAAGAATAACATTATATCAATTTTAAAAAATTATAAATTTTAAATAAATGGATGATACTATATTAACGGATACAAGTGCGGTATAGTCCATAGCTAAGAACTCGTAAATTAGTGAGTATTGGTAGTTCAGTTAGAACGTGTCAGCAAGGTAGTAATTATTGCCAATTCCGCTAAAACGTGACAGCAAGCGTCCAGATGAGAGCGGACTATTATATATGTTGGTAAGCAAGTTGTTCTTATGAAATATAAAAAAATAATATATATAATTAATTAAAATTAATAATTTATAATATAAGCATTATATATAAGGTAGATTAATTAATAAATGAAATAGTTTTTTTTTCTAATTATTATATTTGTTTAGGGAGATTATGATTTCTTCTTGTTAAAAACACATTTATGAATGTATAATAGATTAAGATATTTGAGAGGCGCTCAAACATTCTACCTAATTCTAATAACCCTTACTAATGATAACATTGTTTTTATTGAAGATTGAAGTTTGTCCGAAAACATTTATGAAATAATATTGTATTAATAAAAATATGAATTCAAAGTATTGGGAAATGGGACACCGCATGATGAGAGTCTTGCTTAAAATAATTCTTCCATGATAGAGTTTTTAGATGAAATTCTAGATAAACTTAATGTATGAGAGAGAAAGATCCATTAATTTGCTTAGTTAGAAAAATATGTTAAGTTTAGATAAGCCTAAGTGCATCACGAGATATAAATACGATTTTTAGCAAATGGAAAACGGGTCGCTCAAATGTGCATAAGGGACCAGGGCGGTCACAACTTACCAAAACTGATAAGGGTGCCCTCGAATGAAATGGCTCGACCGGAACGCACCCGGTTGGGCACCGATCTCACATGGCGTGACACGACGCGCCCGAACAAACGTTGATGCCACAAGGGTGCAAACAGCAAACGAGATGCCCGAACGTGCACAAGGCACTTAGGCGGTCATAACTTTGCAAAACTTATACAGGCGCCCTCGAACAAAACGATCGGACCCGACCCGAATGCGTCCGGTCGGGCGACCTCATACGACGTGACACGACTCTCCTGAATTAATGATGCCACAAGGGAGAAAACAAAAAATGGGCCATCCAAACATGCACAGGGCACTCGGACAGTCACAACTTAGCAAAACTGATACGGGCGCCCTCGAACGAAACGGCCCGACCCGAGCACTCCTGGTCGGGTGACCTCACAGTACGGTGCGACATGGCGCGCCTGACCGAACGAATCCACAAGGGATGAAATGGCAAATGGGCCAACCGAACATGGACAAGGCACCGGGGCAGTCACAACTTAGCAAAAATGATACAGACGCCCTTGAACGAAATGACCCGACCTGAACGCGGCCGGTTGGGTGACCTCACATGGAACGCCCGACTGAACGATGCCAGAAGGGTGCAAACGAGTAGTCACAACTTAGCAAAACTGATAAGGGTGTCGTTGAACGAAACGGCCTGACCTGACCCGAACGCGCCCGGTCGGGCAACCTCACGAGGTGCGATACAGTGTGCTCGACCGAACGATGCCACAACGGAGCAAATGGAAAACGGGCCACCCAAACGTGCACAAGGGACCCAGGCAGTCACAACTTAGCAAAATTGATAGGGTGCCCTCGAATGAAACGACCCGTCCCGAACGCGCCCGGTCGGGCGACCTCATAAGGTGCAACACGGTGCGCCCAACCGAATGATGCCACAAGGGAGAAAATGGAAAATGGGCCGCCCGAATGTGCATAAGGCACCTAGGTGGTCACAACTTATTAAAAATGATATGGACGCCCTTGAACAAAATTGCCTGATCCAAACATGCTCGGTCGGGCGACCTTACACAGCGCAACACGACGCGCCTGACCGAGCGATGCCACAAGGGAGAAAACAGAAAATGGGTCGTCGTAATGTGCACAAGGCACCTGAGCTATCACAACTTATCAAAACCGATACGGGCGCCCTCGAACGAAATGGCCCGGCTCCAACGCGCTTGGTCAGGCGACCTCACACGGTGCGACATGACGAACGATGCCATAGGGGAGAAAACAATAAATGGGCTGCACGAACGTGCAGTACAAGGGACTCGGGAAGTCACAACTTAGAAAAACTGATACAGGCACCCTCGAACGAAACGGTACACAGTGTGCTCGACTGAACGATGCCACAAGGGAGCAAACGACAAATGGGCCACCCGAACGTGCACAAGGCACCTGGGCGGTCCCAACTTAGCAAAACTGATACGGGTGCCCTCGAATGAAATGGCTAGACCCAAATGCACCCGATTGGGCAACCTCACACGGCATGCCCGACCGAACGACGCCACAAGGGAGCAAACAGAAAATGGTCCACTCGAACGTACACAAGGCACACGGGCAGTCACAACTTAGCAAAAATGATACAGGCACACTCGAACAAAATGGCCCGACCTTACTCGAACGCGCCGAGTCGGGAGACCTCACATGGCGCGAAACAACGTGCCCAACCGAACGATGCCGCAAGGGAGAAAACCGCAAACAGGCCGCCCGAACGTGCATAAGGAACCTAGGTGGTCACAACTTAGCAAAACTGATATGGGCGCCCTCAAAAGAAATGGCCCGACCCAAACGCGCCCAGTTAGGCGACCTCACACGGCGCAACACGGTGTGCATGACCGAGCGATGCCACAAGGGAGAAAATGGAAAATGGGCTGCCCGAACGTGCATAAGGCACTCGGGTAGTCACAACTTAGAAAAACTGATACGGGCGCCCTCGAATGAAATGGCTAGACCCAAATGCACCTGATTGGGCAACCTCACACGGCGTGACACGGCGTGCCCGACGGAACGACGCCACAAGGGAGCAAACAGAAAATGGTCCACTCGAACGTGCACAAGGAACACGGGCAGTCACAACTTAGCAAAAATGATACAGGCACACTCGAACAAAACGGTCCGACCTTACTCGAACGTACCGAGTCGAGCGACCTCACATGGCGCGAAACGACGTGCCCAACCAAACGATGCCGCAAGGGAGAAAACTGCAAACAGGCCACCCGAACGTGCACAAGGCACCTAGGTGGTCACAACTTAGAAAAACTGATATGGGTGCCCTCGAAAGAAATGGCCCGACCCGAATGCGCCCAGTTAGGCGACCTCACACGGTGCAACATGGTGTGCCCGACCGAGCGATGCCACAAGGGAGAAAATGGAAAATGGGTCGCCCGAACGTGCATAAGGCACTCGGGTAGTCACAACTTAGAAAAACTGATACGGGCGCCCTCGAACGAAATCGCCCAGCCCAAACGCACCCAGTTCGGCGACCTCAAACGGCTCAACACGTCGAACGATGCCACAGGGGAGAAAACAAAAAATGGGTTGCCCGAATGTGCACAAGCCACCCGGGCGGTCACAACTTAACGAAACTGATACGGGCGTCCTGGAATGAAACGACCCGACTCGGATGCACCCGGTCTGGTGACCTCACACGGCGCGACACGGCGCACCCAACCAAATGATGCCATGAGGGAAAAAATGACAAACGGGCCACCCGAACGTGCACAAGGCACCCTGGCGGTCACAACTTAGCAAAATTGATACGGGCGCCCTCGAACGAAACGGCCTGGCCTGAAGGCAAGGCTCTCGGGTGGTCACAACTTAGCAAAATTGATACGGGTGCCCTCGAATGAAACGGCCTGGCCCGAACGCGCCCGGTCAGGTGACCTCACACGGCACAACACAACGAACGATGCCACAGGGGAGAAAATGACAAACGGGCTGCCCGAACGTGCGCAAGGCACTCGGGTAGTCACGACTTAGCGAAACTTATACGGGTGCCCTCGAACGAAACAACCCGACCCGGACGCACCCGGTCGGGCGACCTCATAAAGTGTGACACGACGAGCCCGACCGAATGATGCCACAAGGGAGAAAATGGAAAATGGGATGCCCGAACGTGCACAAGGCACTCGGGTAGTCACAAATTAGCAAAAATCATACCGACGCCCTCGAATGAAATGACCCGACTTGAATGCGCCCAGTCGGGCGACCTCACATGGCGTGACATGGCGCGCTCGAGCGAATGATGCCACAAGGGATAAAATGGAAAACGGGCTACCTGAACATGGACAAGTCACTCGGGTGGTCACAACTTAGCAAAACTGATACGGCCACCCTCGAACAAATTGGCCCGACCCGAACGCGCCTGGTCGGGCGACCTCACATGGCGCGACAGGGTGCGCTCGACCGAACGATTCCACAAGGGATCAAATGGAAAACGGGCCAACCAAACGTGCGGAAGGCACCTGGGCGATCACAACGGGCGCCCTCGAACAAAACGGCCTGACGGGAACGCGCCCGGTCGGGTGACCTCACACGGTGCGACACGACGTGCCCAACCGAATGATGCCACAAGGGAGAAAACGAAAAAAGGCCACTCGAATGTGCATAAGGCACCGGGGCAGTCATAACCTAGCAAAACCGATACGGGTGCCCTCGAACAAAACGGCCGACTCGAACGCACCCGTTCGGGCGACCTCGCACGGTGCCTGACCGAACGATGCCACAAGGGAGCAAACAACAAATGGGCTGCCCGAACGTGCACAAGGCACCCAGGCAGTCACAACTTAGAAAAACTGATATGGGCGCCCACGAATGAAACGACCTGACCCAACCCGAATGCGCTCGGTCGGGCGACCTCACACGGCGCGACATGGCGCTCCCTACCGAACAATGCCACAAGGGAGAAAATGGAAAAAGGGTCGCCCGAATGTGCGCAAGGGACTTCGGCGGTCACAACTTAACAAAACTGATACGGGCGCCCTCGTACCTAACGGCCCATCCCAAACGCGCCCAGTCGGGCGACCTCACACGGTGCGACATGACGTGCCCAAACAAACGATGCCAAAAGGGAGAAAATGGCAAATGGGCCACCTGAACGTGCACAAGGAACCCGAGCAGTCACAACTTAGCAAAAATGATACGAGCGCACTCGAACGAAATGGCCCGACCTGAACACGCCCGGTCGGGCGACCTCACACTACGCAACATGGCGCACCCGACCGTGGTTGGGGGCACACATTAAAAGTGAACCAAGGAGTGAGTGCATCACGTCTTTAATATTTTATGAAACTACTTAGAAGTCCCATCATAACCACTTTCCATCTTCATCACAATGTGATATTTCAACTTAAGATATCTTATTATGTTGCTCCAACCATTCAAAAAGGGGACCCAAGTTAGATTATTATTTATTAAAGGAGAGGCCAAAGACATTAATTTACAAGCCTTCGCAATAGCGACGCTTTCATACAAACGTCGCAAGAGTGACAGTTAGCCCAAACTGTCGCAATAGCGACGCTTTTTCCCAAACTGTCGCAATAGCAATGCTTTTGCCCAAACTGTCACAATAGCGACGCTTTTTCCCAAACTGTCGCAATAGCAATGCTTTTGCCCAAACTGTCACAATAGCGACGCTTTCCTCCAAACGTCGCAATAGTGAAACTTAGCTCTAATCCATTGCAATTCCGACGCTTTTTCCCAAGCTGTCGCAATTCTGACGCTTTGCTACAAACATCGCAAGACCGACACTAACTTCTATGTGTCGCAATATTGACACTTGTCTCCAAATGTTGGTATAGCAACAATTGTGGGCGGGATTTGAAAAATTGATAAATTTTGTGGAAATTTCCGACATTTGGTCAAAAGTGTCGGAATTTCTGCCAAATGTACTAGTGTCAGATAGCTTGAAGGTTCACACTATCGACGGGTTGAGCGAGCCCCCAGATCCCATGGGCACTCCTATAGCAGATGGTATCCTTCCTATGAGATGGAGGTAGTGTGAATACCATACCCGTATGCCCCTATCTCGAGCTGCAACCAGGTAGCATTACAACGAAAAAAATTGTGCACCAGACACTCCCTTCTCATCTCCAAAAATCGTCGAATGGCCTTCCGAGGTCGCTCTACTTTCATATTACATGCATCAACCCATCAGGGACATAGATCATGTTCATATGATAGATGTTCACACACACACACACACACACACACAAACACACACACACACACACACACAGATATATATATATATATATATATATATATATATATATTAATTATCCAATTTAATTAAAATGCTAGAAAACCCATAACCATTCTTGGAATAAATATCAATCTTTAATTTGTGGCTACTACTAAAAATATTCTAAACCATTTTATGGAAGTTAAACCTCTAACCTTAAAAAATTTTAAATTATATTTCAAGGCAGACCCAAAAAAATAGAAATAGTGTGTAAAATAAACTCTTTAATAAAAAACATATAATAATCAACAATGAAACATTAAATTTAATTATTATTCAATTATATATTTTGTATTCTTAATGTTCAATATATATATATATATATATTATAAATGATCCAACAACACACCAGTCCAAAAATAAGCCACATCTACATTTAAGTTATTTAGGTGTTTCGATTACACGTGAAGTGGGATTTTATACAAATATGAAAACTTCTTTCCACCAATCAAGTTTCTCAATATTTTTATTTTGGAAGAATTATGATAAAGAACTGGAAACCCTTAATTTATTTAACAGTTGTCACACCAAACTTGAATTCAACACAAACACTTAATGACTATGTCAACACATGTAACAACCCACACATAGTTAAGACGCAGAAGCAGTCGCACGTAAGGTGCCTTAATGAATCTTCGCCGCCCTTGAAGTTCTTTGATCTATCTTCATCACCCATGTTGTTAATCTAATTGAAATATATATATATATAAACATTAAGGCACTACATCATGAATCAATCCATTCAGAATTCATCCATATCTATATGCATATTTTTGCAATTCGTTCAAGTTATTCACTTATATTGCACAAGGAAGGAAACTAATTGCAATAAGAAGGAAAAAACACATAGAAGAAAACCAATCAATGAAAAAGATAAAATTTATAACAAGGGTAAACTATATTTCATGTCTCCCACTCTACGCAAGGGTAGGCTAACATTTTCTATGTTGCTATATCTATACTAATCCAAGTAATTTTTATGAAACCCTTATTTATATTGGAAGGCCAAATTATGATGACTATGATGTCGCGTGAAACTGAAAGGTACTAAAATACCCCTGGAATTTGGACACAAAAGGAGGTGGAGGTTTGGAAACCCATTGTGAACGATTTCCACAACAAAGAAGGTGTTTTCTTCTCTCAGATTTGGCACATTGAAAGAGCTTCCCATGTGGGTATGTATATATATGGTTTGCGTTACATTGCTATCTGTTAATTCCTTTCATATACCCACTTGTCTAATCTCTCTGGAGTGTACTCGATTTGTTCATTTTCTTCTCGAGCATAATTCCCACAATCATTTCACACTTTGTTTGTTTTAGTTGGTCATGATTCCTGATCATGAAAAATAGATCAGGAAAACTCTCAATCTATTTCCTTAGTAAATTTGTATTAGGTTAGTTTTTTGATGGATGTAGAGTATGTATTTTTAAGAACATTTTGTCAGTTTCCTTGAATAAAGATGGCTGAGTGGCTCTATGAAATGTAGATTATCAACCCCATGGCCAGGATACCTTTTCGTCCCCAAATCAGAAAATATAGGGACAGATGGTGTTACCCAATGACAAAGATCTTGTCGATCATTCCACTGCTCGAGCCCACCTAATGGCCAGACTACCTGTTCATCAATAGATTATAAAATATCAGGAGATACGGTGTTGCTGGTGGCAAATATCTCGGCAATTCTTCCACTCCACTCAATCTCTGTCTAAAAACACCCAGGAGATGCAAATATTATTAATTACATTTGTCTTGAGTACGAAAATGCTGTATCAAACAAGGTGACTTTTCTTACATAAGTCATAGATTTAGCACACCTAATACATGGGGATGAAACATTTTTATCCTAGGAAGATATTAATACAACCAGGCTTTTATTGAACAACCAGGCTTTTATTTTTCTTATAAGAGGGTACCACTCCTTTCTTAACCATTTATATTCATATAGTTCATTAATGACGCTGAATATAACCAAATAGAGTCGATTGTCATTAACAAATAAATATATATCATTATATAGTTCTCTGTCAAATAAATAGGGAAGTGTTACCATCTTCCATTCATATTTTTGATGGTTTTTTCGCAGGTTTTGATGGTGTGGAAATTCATGGTGCTCATGGATATCTTCTTGATCATTTTATGAAAGAAAACATAAATAATAGGATCGATCGGTATCGTGGGACATTACAGAGTCGATGGAGGTTTCCTCTAGAGGTTATTGAAGTAGTGGTGGAAGAAATTGGAGCAGGGGTTGTGGTCTGGTCCACGGGTGAGGCACTGAATACGTGCGGACCTCTCTCCGGGTAAAAAAAAAAAACTGTGTAAAAAAAAAATTAACGGCCTTTTGCTTTTGGCCGCCTTACGGGCTTTGCTCGCCCACGGATATTTGATCCTTCCTCATCTCTGATACCACTCTGTTGGAAAGGCAGAGGATTCAATCACACAAATAACACGAATATTTCACACGAACAATGAGCTGCTGCTCTTCTATTAATCACCAAAACTCTGAATCATAAAACTCTCTTACTCTCTTGAAAAAAATGAACCCATGAAGGGTATTTAATCTAATTAACATGCACACACTGTCACTCATAACTGAACTTGATCTACTTGCTTAACTCACTGTCTAAATCACTCACCAAATCTAACTGTAACTGAACTCAACTAACTCCACTTAACTATTTGTCTAACTTCTGCATGAGGAAGTAGTTATATATTTTAACAATAATTGAAACACTTATAACAGAGGAGAAAGCAAAGATTACCAAGATACTAACTACAAGAGCTGAAGCTACCAGGAAAATCACTTTTCCCTAAACATATTTTATAAGGAGCCGATCTAAGTTTCTATATCTTGTGAATTATGAAAAATTTGATCATATTACACATGAACACAATGATAGAATTCTTAGTGTCATGAAAATTCGGTGTGGAATGTAGTCCTTAATTACTTGAAATCTCCACAGTACATGAATTGGATGAAATATTTTTCACATTGGCATAAAGACAGAGGATTAATAATATGAAACTAAACCTTTTGCACAAAAACCTAAATATAATTAAAAAATTTCTGGCTCCCGTCGTGGATGATATTCAGAGCTAGTTATTTCTAATAAAACATGTAATCTGATTATTAAGAATGTAAAAGAATGCTTCGGCTGCATATCGTAGATTTTTCTTTAAGAACGTTGATGAAGTCAGGAGAAATAGAAAAGAGTTTGATCTTATCCTAAATCATTATCACATTAAAGGAATATAAAGAAGAGGCGAGTTAAAGCGAACATCAACTTATTGACAAGTCCAATTGTCCACAAATCAAGCATCTATTAATGTCACTCACCTTATAAACCGATCATCAGGTGATAATTGAAGAAGGTAGTTAAGCGAACTTGTCAGCTTGTTGACACGTCAACTTGTAAAAATTTACCATTTCTTAACCTTTTATTAGTTCATTAATGACGCTGAATATAACCAAATAGAGTCGATTGTCATTAACAAATAAATATACATCATTATATAGTTATCTGTCAAATAAATAGGGAAGTGTTACCATCTTCCATTCATAGTTTTGATGGTTTCTTCACAGGTTTTGATGGTGTGGAAATTCATGGTGCTCATGGATATCTTCTTGATCATTTTATGAAATAAAACATAAATAATAGGATCGATCGGTACTGTGGGACATTACAGAGATGATGGAGGTTTCCTATAGAGGTTATTGAAGTAGCGGTGGAAGAAATTGGAGCAAGGGTTGTGGTCTGGTCCGTGGGTGATGCACTGAATACGTGTGAACATCTCTCCGGGTAAAAAAAAAAAAAATTGTGTAAAAAAAAAAATTACGGCCTTTTGATTTTGGCCTCCTTACAGGCTCTGCTCGCCCACGGATCTTTGATCCTTCCTCAGCTACGATACCACTCTGTTGTAAAGGAAGAGGATTCAATCACACAAATAACACGAATATTTCACATGAACAATGAGCTACTCCTCTTCTATTAATCACCAAAACTCTGAATCATAAAACTCTCTTACTCTCTTGAAAACAATGAACCCGTGAAGGGTATTTAATCTAATTAACATGCACACACTGTCACTTATAATTGAACTTGATCTACTTGCTTAACTCACTGTATAACTCACTCACCAAATCTAACTGTAACTCAACTCAACTAACTCCACTTAACTATTTGTCTAACTTCTGCATGAGGAAGTAATTATATATTTTAATAATAATTGAAATACTTACAACAGAGGAGAAATCAAAGATTACCAAGATACTAACTACAAGAGCTAAAGCTACCAAGAAAGTCACTTTTCCCTAAACATATTTTATAAGGAGCCGATCTAAGTTTCTATATCTTGTGAATTATATGGAAATTTCAGTGTATTGCACATGAACACAATCATAAAGATTCTTAGTTACATGAAAATTTCAGTGTAGATAAAAAGGTCCTTAATTACTTGAAATCTCCACAGTATATGAATTGGATGAAATCGTTTTCACATTAGCATAAAGACAGAGAATTAATAATATGAAACTAAACCTTTTGCACGAAAACATAAATATAATTAATGAATTTCCAGTTCCCGTCGTGGATGATATTCAAAGGCAGTCGTTTCTAATAAAACATGTAATCTGATTATTAAGATTGTAAAAGAATGCTTCGGCTGCATATCATAGATTTTTCTTTAAGAACGTTGATGAAGTCAGGAGAAATAGAAATAGCTGACTATTGTCCTCGCCATTATGTGACAAAAAAGGAATATGAGAGAGGCAGTTAAAGCGAACATCAGCTTATTGACATGTCCAGATGTCCACAAATCAAGAACGTCTATTGTTAATAAAACAACGCCCCTTAAACCGATCATCAGGGTCATAATTGAACTGATCACCAACACACGGTCTCTTTCATTGGAATGTAGGGGAATGTTCCATCGTGAAGGCACTCTGCTTCTCTCCACTGCTGTTTAGTCCTCTGTTTTAAAATGTACCTTGAACTCAAGCGCTACTGCTTGCACAACCTCGTCGGAGTTTCAAAACTGCGTGACCCACGCAACGATGAAATTCTATTCTAGATTGAAAAGTTGAAGATATAACGGAAAAGGTTTAATGCATGGAATGAGAGGATTCTGGATGAATAGCCTTTACCAAGATTTTCTTTGTTAAACCTAATCTCTGCATCATCGAGTTTATCTCTCCATCACCGAGTTTAAAAGATATTTTATCTTTAATCAACCAACGCTCCCCACCATCCACTTTAAAAGATGTTTTATCTTTAATCAACCAATGGATATATTCTATTATATCTTTTTAAACTAAATTTGAACCAGATTGGCTTCGTTGTTCGAACGTCCAGGTATTCCTTTGACATAAATTTTGTAAATTGCATTAGGAAATAAATATGTATTTTGAGTTGTTATTTTCAAATTTTAAAATTTATTTTTTACATTGATGTCTATTTAAGTTTTGACGCGATACTGTAACTGTTTTCTATTTTATTTTGTTTTTTTAATATTTTTTTGGTAATTTTTTTTTTTTTTTTTTTTTGCTAATTTGCTTCAAATTCACCAAAACAGTTTTGAAAAGTTAAATTTAAATTATAATTATATAGTTTGCAAAAATCTAATATATAAAAAATGTATTGCAAAATTCAAATGAAAAGAAAAAAATACTAATAATTAAACTATGGTTTTAAATCCTAAATAAATCCCAAATAGCCAATAAATATTATATTTAAATTGAATTACCATATCAAAAAATTAGGCTCAATTAAAAAAATAAAACCAAAAACAACTCATATACATTTATGAAAACACAATTTATTGATCTTAAAAACACAAACTACCCATTTCACTTTAAACCATATATAGTATATAATGTCTTTTGGATGTATACTTCTTTTATGTTTGTAATATCTTTTTGCGCTATAATTTTGAAAATTTATTTATAGAGTAAAAACACAAACTACCCATTTCACTTTAAACCATATATAGTATATAATGTCTTTTGAATTTATAATTCTCTTATGTTTTTTAATATCTTTTTGGGCTGTAATTTTGAAAATTTATTTATATAGTATAATTTAAAATTTAGTACATATTAAAGTTTAAATATAAAATAATAATTTTACAATAATAATTTGTAAAATTAATATATTTTAAAATAATAATAATTTATATTATTATAATAAAATTTTTAATGAAATTTAATATATTGAACATACATTTTAAAAATTAATTATATAATTAAATATTTAAAACAATAACATTATATCAATTTTTAAAAATTATAATTTTTAAATAAATGGATGATACTATATTAACGGATACAAGTGCGGTATAGTCCATAGCGAAGAACTCGTAAATTAGTGAGTATTGGTAGTTCAGTTAGAACGTGTCAGCAAGGTAGTAATTATTGCCAATTCCACTAAAGCATAACAACAAGTGTCGAGATGAGAGCGGATGATAATATATGTTGTTAAGCAAGTTGTTCTTATGAAATATAAAAAAATAATATATATAATTAATTAAAATTAATAATTTATAATATAAGCATTATATATAAGGTAGATTAATTAATAAAGGACATAGTTTTTTTCTCTAATTATTATATTTTTTTAGGGAGATTATGATTTCTTGTTGTTAAAAACACATTTATGAATGTATAATAGATTAGGAGATTTGAGAGGCACTCAAACACCCTACCTAATTCTAATAATCCTTACTAATAATAGCATTGTTTTTATTTAAGATTGAAGTATGTATGAAAACAATTATGTAATAAATATTGTATTAATAAAAATATGAATTCAAAGTATTGAGAAATGGGACACTCGAAGATGAGAGTCTTGCTTAAAATAATTCTTCCATGATAGAGTTTTTAGATGAAATTCTAGATAAACTTAATGTATGAGAGAGAAAGATCCACTAAGTTGCTTAGTTAGAAAAATATGTTAGGTTTGGATAAGCCTAAGAGCATCATGAGATATAAAGATGATTTTTAGCAAACGGCAAACGGGCCGCCCGAATGTGCACAAGGGACCCGGGCAGTCACAACTTAGCAAAACTGATACGGGCGCCCTCGAACGAAACGACCTGACCGAAACATGCCTGGTTGGGCGCCGATCTCACACGGCACGACACGACGTGCCCAAACAAACGTCGATACCACAAGGGAAAAAATAGCAAATGAGCCGCCCAAACATGCACAAGGTACCCGGATGATCACAACTTAGCGAAACTGATACGGGCGCCCTCAAACGAAATGGCCCAACCTGACCCGAATGCGCATGTTCGGGTGACCTCACACGACGCGACACAACGCTCCCGACTGAACGATGCCACGAGGGAGAAAATGGCAAACAGGCCACCCAAACATGCACAAGGCACCTGGGCAGTCACAACATTAGCAAAACTGATACGGCCGCCCTCAAACGAAATGGCCCGACACGAACGCACCCGGTCGAGCAACCTCACAGTACGATGTGACACGACGCGCCCAGCCAAATGATTCCACAAGGGAGAAAATGGCAAACGAGCCACCCGAACACGCACAAGGCACTCAGACAATCACAACTTAGCAAAACTGATACGGGCGCCCTCGAATGAAACGACCCGACCTGAACGCGCACGGTCGAGCGACCTCACACGGTGCGCCTGACGAAATGATGCCACAAGGGAGAAAATGAAAAATGGGTCGCTCAAGTGTGCAGAAGGCACCCGGGCGGTCACAACTCATCAAAACTGATACGAGTGCCATCGAAAGAAATGGCCTGACTCGACCCGAACGCGCCCGGTTGGGCGACCTCACACAGCGTGATATAGTGCACCCGACCGAATGATGCCACAACAGAGCAAATGGCAAACGGGCTGCCCAAACATGCACAAGGGACCCGGGTGGTCACAACTTAGCGAAACTGATACGGGTGCCCTTAAATGAAACGACTCGACCAAAACGTGCCCGGTCGGGCCACCTCACATGGCGTGAAACGACGCGCCTGACTGAATGATGCCACAAGGGAGAAAACGGAAAACGGGCCACTCGAACGTGTACAAGGCACCTAGGTGGTCACAACTTAGCAAAACTGATACATGTGCCCTCGAACGAAATGGCCCGACCCGAACGTGGGTGGTCGGGCGACCTTACATGGTGCACTCGACTGAATGATGCCACAAGGGAGAAAATGGAAAACGGGTCGCCCTAACGTGCTCAAGGCACCCGGGCGGTCACAACTTAGCAAAACTGATACTGGCGCCCTCGAACGAAATGACCTAGCTCGAACGCGCCTGGTCAGGCAACCTCACACAGCGCAACACGACGAACGATGCCGCAGGGGATCAAATTTAAAACAGGCCACCCAAATGTGCAGTACAAGGGACCCAGGTGATCACAACTTTGCAAAACTGAAACGGTCACCCTCGAATGAAACGGCTTGACCTGGACATGCCTGGTCGATTGACCTCACACAGCGCAACATGGCGTGCCTGGCTGAATGATGCCATAAGGGAGAAAATGGCAAACGGGCTACCCAAATGTGCACAAGGTACTTGGGCGGTCATAACTTAGCAAAACTGATACAGGCACCCTCAAACGAAATGCCTCGACCGGCATGCACCTACTCAAGCGACTTCACACGGCGCGAAATGGCACGCCCAACCAAACGATGCCACAAGGGAGCAAACGGAAAACGGGCCGCCCGAACATGCACAAGGCACCCAGGCGGTCATAACTTAGCAAAAATGATACGGGCGCCCTCGAACGAAACAGCCTGACCCGACTCGAACGCGCTCAGTCTGGTGACCTCACACAGCACGACACGGCGTGCCCGATCAAATGATGCCACAAGGGAGAAAACGGCAAACGGGTTGCTCGAACGTGCCCAAGGCACCTGGGTAGTCACAACTTAACAAAACTGATACAGGCGCCCTTGAATGAAACAACCCGACCTGAACACGCCCAGTCGAGTGAACTCACATAGCGCGACACGGCGCACGCGATTGAATGATGCCACAAGAGAGAAAACGGCAAATGGGCCACCTGAATGTTCACAAATCATTCAAGCAGTCACAACTTAGAAAAACTAATACGAGCGCCCCCAAACGAATTGGCCCGACCTGAATGCGCCGGGTCGAGCGACCTCAAATGGCACGACACAGTGCGCCTGACCAAACGATGCCACAAGGGAGAAAATGGCAAACGAGCCTCCTGAATGTGTACAAGGCACCCGAGCAATCACAAATTAGAACAACTGATACGGGCACCCTCGAACAAAATGACCTGACCCGAACGTGCCCAGTTGGACGACCTCACATGGCGCGACATGACATGCCTGACCGAACTATGCCAGAAGGGAGAAAATGGCAAACGGGTCACTCGAGAACTAGCCCCGATGGTCTTCTCATTTTACAAGTTACTGGTGTCTCCCACTCTGCGCAAGGGTAGGCTAACATTTTATGTGTCGCTATATCTATACTAAGCCAAGTGCTTGCTATGAAACCTTTATTTTTGGAGTAATCACCACACCTCTATGGAATCCATAATTTCCACCCTGAGGATCCTAGTTACTGGTTTGGAAGTTTACCAACACTTGTGAGTTTTAGTGTAATGGAAAACCTCTACATGGTATCAGAGCCTGAATCCAAGTTCGATTCCCCCGAGCTACGTTTGAGGGGTGTATTGATTCCTTGAGCTGTGTTTGAGGGAGGGTGTTGGAGTAATCACCACACCTCTATGGAATCCATAATTTCCACCTTGGGGATCCTAATTACCGGTTTGGAAGTTTACCAATACTTGCGAGTTTTAGTGTAATGGCAAACCTCTACACTTATTTATATTGGAAGGCGAAATTATGATGACCATGATGTTGCGTATAACTGACAGGTACCCAAATACGTCTAGAATTTGGACAGAGGAGGAGGTGGAGGTCTGGAAAGCCATTGTATACGATTTACACAATAAAGGAGGTGTTTTCTTCTCTCATATTTGGCACATTGAAAGAGCTTCCCATGTGGGTAAGTATATCTATGGTTTGCATTGCATTGCTATCTGTTAATTCCTTTCATATACCTCCTTGTCGAATCTCTCTAGAGTGTATTGGATTTGTTCATTTTCTTCTCGAGCATAATTCCCACAATCATGTCACACTTTGTTTGCTTCACTTGGTCATGATTCCTCATCATGAAAAATAGATCGTGAAAACTCTCAGTCTATTGCCTTAGTAAATTTGTATTAAGTTAGTTTTTTGATGGATGTAGAGTATGTCTTTCTTAAGAATATTTTTTCAGTTTCCTTGAATAGAGATGGCTGAGTGGCTCTATAAAATTTGGATTATCAACCCAATGGCCAGGCTACCTTTTCGTCACCAGACCAGAAAATATAGGGACATACGGTGTTACCTAATGGAAAATATCTTGCCCATCATTCCACTCCTCGAGCCCACCCAATGGCCAGGCTATCGTTTCATCAACAGATCATAAAATATCAGGATATATAGTGTTACCCAATTGCAAAGAGCTCGCCGATTATTCCACTCCTCAATCTCTAAAAACTTAGGAGATTCCAGAGATTATTAATGACATTTGTCTTGCTGAAAGAAATTCTATCAAATTAGATGAATCTTCTTACATAAGTCCTAGATTTAGCATTTAGGTATTTTCACACTTATTACATAGGATAGAACTATTTTTATCCTAGGATTAAGATATTAATAAAACGATTAGGATATTAATAAAACAACAGGGCTTTTCTTTTTCTTATAAGAGGGCACCACTCCTTTCTTAACCTTTTATATGCATATAGTTCATTAATGACGCTGAATATAAAAAAATAGAGTCGATTATCATTACATCATTATATAGTTCTATTCAAATAAATATACAGCATTATATAGTTGTCTGTGAAATAAATAGGGAAGTGTTAACTTCTTCCGTTCATATTTTTGATGGATTTTGTATAGGTTTTGATGGTGCGGAAATCCATGGTGGTCATGGATATCTTTTTGATTAGTTTATGAAAGAAAACATAAATAACAGGATGGATCGGTACGGTGTGACATTACAGAACCGATTCAGGTTTCCTCTGGAGGTTATTGAATCAGTGGTGGACGAAATTGGAGCAGAACGAGTGGGAATACAACTCTATCCATTTGCCGATTTTTTTTTTTTTTATGCTAGTGATGCAGATCCTGACGCGTTGGGGCTTTACATGGCCCAGAGCTTAAATAAATACAACATCATGTATGCCCATTATGTGGATCCCAAACTGGAAGTTACCTTTTAATTTGTTGCAACAAACAAGCATTTTTTTCCAATGAGGAAGACATTCAAGGGATCATTTTTCGTTGAAGGAGGTTACGAGCTACATTTTCAATTCTTCCAAAATCAAATAAAGTATATCAGTGTCGTCTTAAAAAAATATAAATTTTCAAAATATACAAGTTATATAAAAAATTTAGCAATAATCTGGATATAAAAAGTATCTCTAGTAGATTTAAAACTGGAAATGTGAAAAATACAAAATTATATAAAAAAATTTCAAAAAATCTGGACATGAAAAGTATCTCTAGTAGAGCCATAAATAATCCTACACACAATATCCTACAAACTAAAGGAAAAATGGGGTCCCAAACCATTTCCAAAGGAATTCATGGCAATAAAGTGAAGAGATTCTTGAGTAGGGAGAAACTAGAGCATCATGGATGAAGAGAACAGAATGAGGGAAAGGTGGGTATATGTTTATGAGTTGCATAAATAAAAATTATTAAGTTGACAGTTAAAAACTATGGGATTTAGTGGTGGAAAAACTTTCAATCTCTTAACATTGGAATCTCTTAACATTGGATCAGCATAACATTATAGAGTGACAACTGGGAACTTAAGGTTTAATAAAAACAAATTATATATTTAAAATGTTGTAGAAAATATAAATTAAAATTGCGATAAATTTGGAATTGATTTTTTTTAATGTAAAATTTAATTTTAAAAAAATAGAAATTTCTATTTTAAAACAATATAATAAATAATAAATTGCATATTAAAATAATTTAGCCATTGAAAAGCACTAAATTCTATATGAAAGTATGATGGAAAACATTAAGTTTGTTATGTTTCAAAATATTAAGTTTCTATAATAAATAATAATAGAATAATAAATTCTATTATTAAATATTTGTATTTATTTCGAAATTTTAATTGAATTCCAATTTCAATTTCAATTTGATAATTATGGGTTGACAATTTCCTTGCAAAATTAGATTCAAAATGAAATCAGATCATCAAATCGTCAGTGATATTTCAGCTTTGTGCTTGGTATTTACTGGAGATGATGAGAAATAAAACAAATATCGATGACATTCATATAGCTCCCGGTAGCTTATAGCTGCCATGAACTCCAACCTGAAGGCTGCTATGCTTTGTTTGGTGGGAAAGGGTAGTCCATAAAAATGCCAAACCCTTACATTCTTTGAATACTAAATAAACCCTTAGATTTCTGAATTCAAGTTTCTACGATTCATATTTTTTGGAATAAGTCTTTTGAATTAATCAATATTTGTGATTAATCCAGAAGTCTTGTCTGAAAAACCCTTACATTATTGGACAGAAGCCTTGTTTAAAAAACCCTCACATTATTGGAATGCAACAACAGTTATATTTCATAAATTTAATACAGGCACAATATTTCATACCATTCTAAACATCAATTGATCCCATCATCGTACGAACAGGGTTTGAATAAATATTATCCATTAGCGGTGGAACAAGATATATGTCTTCACCCACATAACACGGTTCGATATCAAATTATAATACGCAATTTTTTTTTATGAGGATGTTGGTGGCCAACAATAATGTTTCTTGCAATAATTGAACTACTTAAACATTGGAGAACGCAAATATTACCAAGATACTAACTACAAGAGCTGAAGCTACCTGGAAAGTCACTTTTCCCTAATAACAGGACATATTTTATAAGGACCCGATCTAAGTTTCTATATCTCGTGAATTATATGGAAATTTCAGTGTATTGCACATGAACACAATGATAAAGATTATTAGTTACATGAAAATTTCAGTGTAGATAAAAAGGTCCTTAATTACTTGAAATCTCCACAGTACATGAATTGGATGAAATCTTTTTCAAATTGGCATAAAGACAGAGGATTAATAATATGAAACTAAACCTTTTGAACGAAAACCTAAATATAATTAAAGAATTTCCAGCTCCCATCGTGGATGATATTCAAAGGCAATCGTTTCTAATAAAACATGTAATCTGATTATTAATATTGTAAAAGAATGCTTCGGCTGCATATCATAGATCTTTCTTTAAGAACGTTGATGAAGTCAGGAGAAATAGAAATAGCTGAGTACTGTCCTCGCCATTATGCGACAAAAAAGGAATATGAGAGAGGCAGTTAAAGCGAACATCAACTTCTTGACACGTCCAGATGTCCACAAATCAAGAACGTCTATTGTCAATAAAACAACGCCCCTTAAACTGATCATCAGGGTCATAATTGAACCGATCACCAACACATGGTCTCTTTCACTGGGATGTAGGGGAATGTTCCATCGTGAAGGCACTCTGCTTCTATCCACTGCTACTTAGTCCTCCGTTTTAAAATGTACCTTGAACTCAAGCGCTACTGCTTGCACAACATCATCAGAGTTTCAAAACTGCGTGACCCGCGCAACGATGAAATTCTATTTTAGATTGAAAAGTTTAAGATATAATGGAAAAGATTTAATGCATCTCTCCATCACCGAGTTTAAAAGATATTTTATCTTTAATCAACCAACGCTCCCCACCATCCACTTTAAAAGATGTTTTATCTTTAATCAACCAACGGTTATATTCTATTATAGCTTTTTAAACTAAATTTGAACCGGATTGGCTTCGTAGTTGGGACGTCCAGGTATTCCTTTGACATAAATTTTGTAAATTTCATTAGGAAATAAATATGTATTTCGAGTTGTTATTTTCAAATTTTAAAAGTTATTTTTTACATTGATGTCTATTTAAGTTTTCACACGATACTGTAACTGTTTTCTATTTTATTTTATTTTTTTAATATTTTTTTGGTAAATTTTTCTCCTTTTTTTGCTAACTTGCTTCAAATTCACCACAACAGTTTTGCAAGATTAAATTTAAATTATAATTATATAATTTGCAAAAATCTAATATATAAAAAAATGTATTGCAAAATTCAAATGGAAAGAAAAAAAATACTAATAATTAAACTACGGTTTTAAATCCTAAATAAATCCAAAATAGCCACTAAATATTATATTTAAATTGAATTCCATATAAAAAAAATTAGGCTCAATTAAAAAAATAAAACCAAAAACAACCCATATACATTTATGAAAACACAATTTATTGATCTTATAACACAAACTACCCATTTCACTTTAAACCATATATAGTATATAATGTCTTTTGGATGTATACTTCTTTTATGTTTGTAATATCTTTTTGCGCTGTAATTTTGAAAATTTATTTATATAGTAAAAACGCAAACTACCCATTTCACTTTAAACCATATATAGTATATAATGTCTTTTGGATTTATAATTCTTTTATGTTTGTAATATCTTTTTGGGCTGTAAATTTGAAAATGTATTTATATGATATAATTTAAAATTTAGTACATTTTAAAGTTTAAATATAAAATAATAATTTTACAATAATAATTTGTAAAATTAATATATTTTAAAATAATAATTTTTTATATTATTATAATAATTTTTTAAATTAAATTTAATATATTGAACATACATTTTCAAAATTAATTATATAATTAAATATTTAAAACAATAACATTATATCAATTTTTAAAAATTATATTTTTTAAACAAATGGATGATACTATATTAACGGATACAAGTGTGGTATAGTGCATAGCGAAGAACTCGTAAATTAGTGAGTATTGGTAGTTTAGTTAGAACGTGTCAGCAAGGTAGTAATTATTGCCAATTCCGCTAAAGCATGATAGCAAGTGTCCAGATGAGAGCGGACGATCATATATGTTGGTAAGCAAGTTGTTCTTATCAAATATAAAAAAATAATACATATAAATAATTAAAATTAATAATTTATAATATAAGCATTATATATAAGGTAGATTAATTAGTAAATGAAATAGTTTTTTTCTCTAATCATTATATTTTTTTAGGGAGATTATGATTTCTTGTTGTTAAAAACACATTTATGAATGTATAATGGATTAGGAGATTTGACAGGCACTCAAACACCCTACCTAATTCTAATAATCCTTACTAATGATAACATTGTTTCTATTTAATATTGAAGTATGTATGAAAGCATTTACGTAAGAAATATTGTATTAATAAAAATATGAATTCAAAGTATTGAGAAATGGGACACTCGAAGATGAGAGTCTTGCTTAAAATAATTCTTCCATGATAGAGTTTTTAGATGAAATTCTAGATAAACTTACTGTATGAGAGAGAAAGATCCATTATATTTCTTAGTTAGAAAAATATGTTAAGTTTGGATAAGCCTAAGAGCATCATGAGATATGAAGACGATTTTTAGCAAACGACAAACTGGCCGCCCGAACGTGCACAAGGGACCCAGGTGGTCACAACTTAGCAAAACTGATACAGGCGCCCTCGAACGAAACGGCCCGACCATAACGTGCCCAGTTAGGCGCTGATATCACACGGCACGACACGACGTGCCCAAACGAATGTCGATGCCACAAGGGAGAAAACAACAAATGAGCCACCCGAACATGCACAAGACACCCGGACGATCACAACTTAGAAAAACTGATACGGGCGCCCTCGAACAAAATGGCCCGACCCGACCCAAATGCACATGTTCGGGCGACCTCACACGATGCGACATGGCGCGCCCGACCGAACGATGCCATAAGGGAGAAAATGGCAAACGGGCCACCCAAACATGCACAAGGCACCCGGGCGGTCAGAACATTAGCAAAAATTATACGGGCGTCCCCAAACAAAATGGCCCGACATGAACGCACCCGGTCGGGCAACCTCACAGTACGATGTAACATGGCGTGCCCAACCAAACGATTCCACGAGGGAGCAAACAGAAAATGAGCCACCTGAACACGCACAAGGCATTCAGACAGTCACAACTTAGCAAAACTGATACGGGCGCCCATGAATGAAACGACCCGACCTGAACGCGCACGGTCGAGCGACCTCACACGGTGTGCTTGACCAAACAATGCCACGAGGGAGAAAATGAAAAATGGGCTGCTCGAGTGTGCAGAAGGCACCCGGGTGGCCAAAACTTATGAAAATTGATACGGGTGCCATTGAAATAAATGGCCTGACCCGAACCGAACACGCTCGGTCAGGCAACGTCACACGGCATGATATAGCTCACCCGATCAAATAATGCCACAACAGAGCAAATAGCAAACGGGCCACCCGAACATGCACAAGGGACCCGGGTGGTCACAACTTAGCAAAACTGATACGGGCACCCTTAAACGAAACGACCCAACCAGAACGTGCCCGGTCGGGCCACCTCACACGGCGCGACACGACGCGCCCGACCCAATGATGCCACAAGGGAGCAAATGGAAAACGGGCCACCCAAATGTGCACAAGGCACCTAGGTGGTCACAACTTAGAAAAACTGATACAGGTGCCCTCGAATGAAATGGCCCGACCCGAACGTGGGCAGTCGGGCGACCTTACACGGCGCGACACGGTGTGCCCGACCAAACGATGCCACAAGGGAGAAAATGGAAAACGGGTCGCCCTAATGTGCACAAGGAACCCGGGCGGTCACAACTTAGAAAAACTGATACGGGCGCCCTCGAACGAAATGACCCAGCTCGAACATGCCCGGTCAGGCGACCTCACACAGCGCGACACGACGAACGATGCCGCAGGGGAGAAAACAAAAAACGGGCCACCCAAACGTGTAGTACAAGGGACCCAGGTGGTCACAACTTTGCAAAACTGAAATGGTTACCCTCAAACGAAACGGCTTGACCTGGACATGCCCGGTCGATTGACCTCACACAGCGCGACATGGTGCGCCTGACTGGACGATGCCACAAGGGACAACATGGAAAACGAGCTGCCTGAACGTGCACAAGGCACATGGGTGGTCATAACTTAGCAAAACTGATACGGGCGCCCTCCAATGAAATGCCTCAACTTGAACGCACCTAGTCAGGTGACTTCACATGGCGCGAAATGGCGCGCCCGACAAAATGATGACACAAGGGAGCAAACGGAAAACGAGCCACCCGAACGTGCCCAAGGCACCCGGGCGGTTACAACTTAGCAAAAATGATATGGGCACCCTCGAATGAAACAGCCCGACCTGAACAGGCCCGGTCGAGCGACCTCACATGGCGCGTCATGGCGCACCCGATTGAATGATGCCACAAGAGAGAAAATGGAAAATGGGTGACTTGAACGTGCACAAATCACCCGGGCGGTCATAACTTAGAAAAACTGATACGGGTGCCCTCAAACGAATTGGTCTGACCTGAACGGGCCCCGTCGAGCGACCTCAGATGGCACGACACGGTGCACCCGACCAAACAATGCCACAAGGGAGCAAATGGAAAATGAGCCTCCCAAACGTGCACAAGTGTTAAATTTGGACAACTAGGTCCAAACTCCATGTTATGATGCTCAGATTAAGAGGCTAATATTTTTGTTGGAATCCCCTTTCGGAGAGGTGTAAAATCCATATATAATATGTCTTAATCCGATGAGCAGAACATTTATTTTGAATTTATTATTCTTAATAAATTATATGTGCAGGTCGGCCTTAAGGTTGCACGCCCCCAGCAGATGTGTCACACGCCCCAATGATGGATATAAATATAGGCAAAGTTGGAGAGCATTTCATACGCTTGTAAACTGTCGCAATTCCGACTAAACGTGGTCCGACGTTTTGGACGTCACTCTTCCGACGTCTGGAAGATGTCGTAATTCCGACGATATGTGGTCCAACGTTTGGAACGTCGCTCTTCCGACGTTTTCATACTGTCTCTCTTCCGACGTTTCTGGGTTGTCGCAGTTCCGACGTTTAACACGTCGCGCTTCCGACGTTTTCATACTGTCTCTTGTCCGACGTTTCTGGATTGTCGCAGTTCCGACGTTTAACACGTCGCGCTTCCGACGTTTTCATACTGTCTCTCGTCCGACGTTTCTGGATTGTTGCAGTTCCGACGTCTACAAGGCGTCGGTAGACCGACGGAGGGTTCAATTTTTAAAAAAAATTTAAAATTTTAAAAGACGAGAAACGCTGTTTTGAAGATATTATATGAAGTAAAACAGTCCATTAAAGTGAAATAGCAGTATGTAGAATAGTAAAGCAACAGATAGAGTACCGACGTCCATTGTTCCAAATACAAATTAAAGTACCCAAAACCCTGCAATAGTGAAGTAAAACAGTCCATGAAAGTGAAGATATTATATGAAGTAAAACAGTCCATGAAAGTGAAGATATTATATGAAATAAAACAGTCCATGAAAGTGAAGATATTATATGAAGTAAAACAGTTCATGAAAGTGAAGATATTATATGAAGTAAAACAGTCCATGAAAGTGAAATAGCAGTATGTAGAATAGTAAAGCAACATATAGAGTACCGACGTCCATTGTTCCAAATACAAATTAAAGTACCCAAAACCCTACAACAGTGAAGTAAAACAGTCCATGAAAGTGAAATAGCAATATGTAGAATAGTAAAGCAACAGATAGAGTACCGACGTCCATTGTTCCAAATACAAATTAAAGTACCCAAGACCCTACAACAGTGAAGTAAAATAGTCCATGAAAGTGAAATAGCAGTATATGAAGTAAAACAATCCATGAAAGTGAAATAGCAGTATGTAGAATAGTAAAGCAACAGATAGAGTACCGACGTCCATTGTTCCAAATACAAATTAAAGTACCCAAAACCCTGCAACAGAGAAAAACGCTAATCATATGAGGAGTGTGATATGTCCAAAATATAAAAAGACCATCAGACCATATCAATAAACCAGCAACATAGACCAGCATCGCTAGTTTTGAAGGCAGAGTGATAAACATTAATCATTTTTTTTTTCACAAGAGAAAAAAACGATGTTTTGAATATATTATATGAAGTAAAACAGTCCATGAAATCATTACATTTTCACATCTGAAGATTGGAACCCAAATATACATCCAGAAAAGTGGAAGTCCCACCCCAGACAATGATAGAAAAATACCCCATGTCACATACAGGGACTTGATATAAAACCCAGTAACGGTCCACATGGAGATTATCGACAATCTGAGAAAGCATCCAAATATGCCCGAGGCATCTATAAGAAAGTGAAATAGCAGTATGTAGAATAGTAAAGCAACAGATAGAGTACCGACGTCCATTGTTCCAAATACAAATTAAAGTACCCAAAATCCTGCAACAGAGAAAAACGCTAATCATGTGAGGAGTGTTATATGTCCAAAATATAAAAATACTATTGGACCATATCAATAAACCAGCAACATAGACCAGCATCGCTAGTTTTGAAGGCAGAGTGATAAACATTAATCATTTTTTTTTCACAAGAGAAAAAACGATGTTTTCAATATATTGTATGAAGTAAAACAATCCATGAAGTCATTACATTTTCACATCTTAAGATTGGAACCCAAATATCCATCCAGAAAAGTGGAAGTCCCACCCCAGACAATGATAGAAAAATACCTCATGTCACATACAACGACTTGATATAAAACCCAGTAACGGTCCACATGGAGATTATCGACAATCTGAGAAAGCATCCAAATATGCCCAAGGCATCTATAAGAAAGTGAAATAGCAGTATGTAGAATAGTAAAGCAACAGATAGAGTACGTACCAACGTCCATTGTTCCAAATACAAATTAAAGTACCCAAAATCCTTGAACAAAGAAAAACGCTAATCATGTGAGGAGTGTGATATGTCCAAAATATAAAAAGACCATCAGACTATATCAATAAACCAGCAACATAGACCAACATCGCTAGTTTTGAAGGCAGAGTGATAAACATTAATCATTTTTTTTTCACAAGAGAAAAAACATTGTTTTGAATATATTATATGAAGTAAAACAGTCCATGAAGTCATTACATTTTCACATCCGAAGATTGGAACCCAAATATCCATCCAGAAAAGTGGAAGTCCCACCCTAGAAAATGATAGAAAAATACCCCATGTCACATACAGGGACATGATATAAAATCCAGTAACGGTCCACATGGAGATTATCGACAATCTGAGAAAGCATTCAAATATTCCCGAGGCATCTATAAGAAAGTGAAATAGTAGTATGTAGAACAGTAAAGCAACAGATAGAGTACCGACGTCCATTGTTCCAAATACAAATTAAAGTACCAAAAATCCTTGAACAGATCAAGAAAAACGCTAATCATGTGAGAATTCAAAGTAAAGTTAATCTATTAACATTGCGAATAAAATTACACCGAAGTCAAAAACATTTCCTGGCCATACTCATGGCAAATTTGCCATCAAAAAATCAAAAAATTAAGAAGACTGCCCTCATACGGGGAAACCAGTCTTGAACGTTTAATTTACAGAATTCAAAAATATTATTTAAAGGTCCAGCACAGTAAAATAAACTAAAAGCAGCCCAATTAACTGGGCCTGCTAAGCAAGAAAAACAAATTAAAACCCGCTCAGACCCGCCGGACGGGTGCATTCTTCCTGCGTTTGGGCCTCCTCGCGGAAGACCACAGTGACTACAGCTGTGATTCGCGGGCCGTTGAGAGTGCAATCAAAGGAAAATTGCGCAGTGCGCGTCGTGGGAGAAGGTGAACTAGCCTCTGTTGAGGTGCTGGATGGAGCGCGCCGGGATTGACCTCTAGTGCTCCCCCTGCGGCAACGCATCCTATGACGCACGCCAGGCATGGGTGCAATCGCAGTGGGCACAAGAGACGAAGAAGCAGAATTCCAATTAACAGAGGAAGACAGACAGAGAGTACAGAATCGAGAGAAATGGAAATATGCAGCAAAGTCTAGGCAGAAGTTCCGCTGGCCACTTCTCCTTATCATCGCAGTTACCAGACAGTGTAATCCAGCAACCGGCTTGTCTGAAAAACCATGGCTAAACGCCATTTTTTATGTCGACCCGTCTGCAATGAAATCAAAGGACGGCCGTCATAATGAATCTCTGATCATTAATAATGAGAGTCGAAGGCCGGATCAAATTGGAGCGTGCGGAATCGCTCAGAGGAGTGGAGGTCCGATCTTGAACAGTGTTAAAAATTAATTAATCTAGATTTGATGTGAAAACTTAATTGAACAACGTTAAATGTTAATGCGAATGATATGAAATCGCCATATCCATGTCCCATCACCTTAAACGCCATCGAATGCACCCGCAGCCGGGAGCAGGGCAAGTTTTCATTGAGGACACGTGGCAAAAATTGATTGGAGCGGATCTTTGTTTGGGCCGCTCGCGCAGTGGAAATCCGGACCCGTAAAATATTAGGGCGGATTTGATAAGAAATTCGCGTCACAAAATTGGCCGACGTCAGTAGGCTATTTTGGAACGCGAATTTGGTTTGAATTATGGTTTATCGCCGTTTGAAGTCCGGCGGGCTCGACTTTTGAACAATTCTCTTATAAAATTTGTGTTGGTTTTCTTTGATAATACACATATTAAAATCCCGCTTAATAAAGAGACAAAATTGTTGTGCTTTCGGAACCTGACCCGAGGATTGGACATGAGTTAACAAACAAAAGGATAGCGGAAACAGACTTGCACCCGTGGTCAAGCCCTCTACCAAAACCACGAGCGGAATCACAAAAGCGGGTTGCCCATATCGCACCGCTTTTGCGGAGTAGGCGGTATTTCCTATTCGCGAGCGATTCCATAGGGAATGCGACACGTGGCGAAGTGACCCCCGCAAACAACCGTTTAACCCACGCCATCGCACGTTAAAGCCCGACGTTGGAAGCCGAGCGAAATTGCCAAGAGTCGTTGATTTGGAGAAGGGCCATCGGACGGTGGTCGCACGTTGAACTTGCCCGGAGGTTAACTAAGGTGTGCGGAGGATAGCCATGTACGATACGAGTGTTTTATTGGTTATTGATATATATAGGTGGGGCCGGAGTATAATGAAATTGTTTAATTAAACGATTGGCGGATAATTAGCATAAGTCTGGAGGGTGATCGTTGTAAGGCTGGGTGGTGAAATATAGAGCCGAAAGTTCACTACAAGTTATTTATTTAAAAAGAAACGTGGAGTATAAATACAAAGTGTTGAAAGTTAAACATTGGTTATAAGGATTGGAGATAATATATAGTCGGGAATATAAATTAAAGTCCAACCATTGTGGATAGTATTTATTTATCAAATTCTACGAATTTGATAAATAAACCCGAAGAAAGAAGAAGTCAATTAAGACTCAGTCTGGAGGAAAAGAACGGGGTACACCAAGGGAAAATGTTGACAGAGCGATTGTAGACACACCAGCTCTCCTTGGGGGTCCAATTTCAGTTTTGTTGCGTCACACGATGATCTCTCTTCTCTGGCATTTACTTGTATTGAAGATCACTATTCTAGGAATAAGGAGTTATTTTTTCCAAAAATAACCCTAGCCAAACATTGACAATGCATCAAGGATATCTTTCTATGCTTCATAAGCACATTTGTTCTACTTCTAAATCATGTCTTGGAAGTGGGTGTTGTGCTGGAAATTATTCACCAGTTGGTTTCATACCAAAGTCTTTTTCACATTTTCAGCATCCAATACATGAAAAAGATAATGGTTTAAAACAACCTAAATATTTGAAATTTTGCAAGAATTGTCCGGCACACTTTGAATATAAATTTTGAAGTCAAGTGCATGATGCTGTATAGGATCAAGTGTCATTTTGAATACCAAATGTTTCACAAAAAACTTCTCAACATGCTACCCCGCAGTAAGGATTAAATGACAATATTGCATCAACTATTTCCATAATAAAAGTGCACCTCGGCCATAAGACTAAACAACTACAAATGTTGTAGATCTAACAAGACCACACAATCAAATGTATTCCACAAGGCCAATACCGTATGAAAAATGAAAAGGAGTTTGCAACCAAAAATACCTTAGGCAACTAATTCAATTAGATACACCAAACCATCAGCAAAAAGGAAAACCAGCCTACCCAAAAGGCAAGCGTTTACCTCCTTTGACAAAATTTTGAGTTCCGAAACAAGGGCCTTTATTGTCTTGTCAATGCCCCTAGTAATTTGAATGGGGTTTGCACCCGCTGCAACAACCTAAACAAAAAGGTTTCATTTCAAATTATTTTCCACAAATTTAAGATACAACCATTGTCAGTTTTGTATTTCCTAACAAGCTCATAAATTTTGACAAAAGAACCAAAATTTTTTTATACCTGATAGCAATTTTTTCACTCAAAAAATATCTTAGACTCAATAAGCCCAACCCAAAACTAAAAAACCAAACACCATAAGACCCTACAAAAATGAATAGATGATCTTAATCCAGTACTATCGACAAAAAGTTACCTTTACACCCTCACTTATTAAACCCCGTGCTGTTGAATTTTAACTTCAACTGCTGCAGCAGAAGGACGGATGCAGCAGCAACATTTTTTTTTGGAGGTTGCTTGCATGCCATCTAGAAATTTAATTCAGCATTTAAAATTCCTGCAAGTTTTTTTTGTAGACGGCCGCAGCCATATTTCTGTACAGGATTGTATTTAAACACAAAAACCAGCATTAACGCAATTCACCAACCAGAAATTAAACAAACAGAAATTTACCCGACAGTTTTGTAAATTCAAAAGGAGGACACGTGGAGCATTAATATTGGATCGCATGAAATTGAAGGGAATCTGAAAACCTGAAAACCGGACCCCAATTTTTTATAGGGCACATTGGATTGAGAATTCGAGTTAAAATTAGGCAGACGTCAGCATCCCATTTTGGAACGCGAATTTGGTTTGAAATTCAATCTATTTAGACTTTTGAAGTCCGACGGAAAGGGTTCTTTAATGTTTTGATAGTTTAATATATACATATGTTATATATATATCATATGCGAAATGAAAGGTGGGCCAGAGAATTTAGTTTTAATTTTATTTTTTTTAAAAGAGGGTTTATTATAATATGTTTTATATGTTCCGGCATATAAAAATAAAAAGGTCGAAAAAGCTTGGTAGTTTTTTTTATAGACAATACGTAAATTTTTTATTACATAGCAGTGTGTAAAAAGTGAAAAATTGAGTGTAACTTTTTAAGTGTGTATGCATAGCAGTGCGAAAGGGAAAAACACAGCAGAGTGTCTTAGAGACAGAGTATGTTTGTTTTGAACAGACAGTGAGTTGGTTTTATGCACTGCGTTTTGTAGCAGTCATAATTTTGTAATCCCTCTCAGTGATGAAGTAGTGTAATAGTTTTTTTTTGAGTTATTGAAGGGAATAGAAGTTTGTTTTCAAAGTATTGAAACTCTGTCTCCTGTCAAAGAAATTTTTATTTTCTGTGTGTTAGAGGAAGGGAGATTTATGGGTGGTTCTTATGAATCAACCAACCATTCATAACATGCTCATCAATCCAAACCATAAGTATTATGTGACAATATTCAAGTAGGCACTCAATCGGATTTCTGAAGCTATGTTAGAGAAACCCTAAACTCTCACTGAAAATAGGTGAAATGTGGCACCACTCAGAGATTGACATGTGCCAATTGGTACAAGTGGCAGACAATTGGCATGCTCAAACAACGAGGTGATGCAGGAATGACATGAGGGAGAAAATATCAGAAAAGCCCCAAATCTGGAGAACTAAAGCTCATCACCAACCTGAGATTGACAACTTTACATGATGTAACCTATGAAATCGTAAATGGAGGAATCATAGTAACAATAAAGTAACCTATGTAACAATAAAGTCGGATTCATCCTGGGAGTGGTAATGGGAGAAATCATAGTGAACAACAGGAAACATGCATAGTTGCTTACAATCAAATAGATGAAAAAACACATACAAAAAACCTAGATAATAATCGTGCACAAGCTTAATATTGAATTATGAACTGTAAAGGAACTTACAAAATGTGACATTACGAACCTGGTCAAGCGCACAAGCAAAAATATCCTGGACATGACCCCGGTTGACAAGTTGTATTGCTCATGATGCAAGAGGATTTGTACCTGCACTGCCAAGTCAATCAAAATCCATCATTATCTATACAATAAATACAAGTAATTGATGTAGTATTTCTTACTCTAAGATGCATTCTTATGATAATGTTAGAACATATGTTGAAAATGTCAAAACATACCTGAATAAGCTCCTCTTCGTTTCAAGAACAATTTATTGGAGTCGCATGAACTTGGAACAAGCCTCCCATGATCTCAAAGAGTAGCAACTAAGTCAACAGTGACTTTTTTGTTGCTACGCTGGATCAAGGGAGGTTTGCTCCAAGATTAAATCGCTCCAATAAATTATTCTCTACTAAACAGGGCCAACCACGTGAAGGTGGAAGCTCTTATGGCCCTCCCCCCCCCCTCACATCACTCTCAATTCCCCAATACCCAATCTATATTTCAATTTTTACTTTCATGAGCATAAAAAAAAATATTCAATAACTAGTAAAAAAACAATTCAACAAAAAGTACGCAAGGAAACATTGTAATTAATGCTTGACATAAAAATAGTATGATAAATGAGTTTTTTATATAACGCAAAAAAATGTTCCAAGTATGGTAACGTTTGTCTTATAATAATACAATATTTTACATTGTCAAATTTTCTTTTTCTTCTTCCTATTTTTTAAGCTCCTAATTACATCATCAATATCATCGTGCTCTGCTCCTGTTTCGTGCCTTTCAACCCGCACTGCTGACCTAGTTGCGTATTCACGATGTCTGGGCTCATCCAGTGACGGGGCATCGCCTACAAAAACAGATAATATTAAATTTTAATTGTCAGCTTTTAAATATCATTGAACTAGTTCGGTAATATTAATAAAAAAAATTGCAATGAGATTATTTACCTGGTGCACCAGTCGTCGCCGCTGACCTAGTTGCATCGTCACGATGTCTGGTCTCATCCAGTGACGGGGCATCGCCTCCAAAAACAGATAATAATTAAATTTTAATTATCAGTTTTTAAATATCATTGAACTAGTTCGGTAATATTAATAGAAAAAATTGCAATGAGATTATTTACCTGGTGCACCAGTTGTCGCCGTTGGGACTGTTGCCCTGTCTTCCTCTCTGGTGGTAAGATCCTCAAGGGAAATATTCTCTGTCATTTAAACAAAAAACTTTATAAGGACAACCATCAAGGTATAATTAGAAAAAATTATAAGTGGAAATTAATTACCGTCACGGCCCTCACTGATAGCAGCATTGTCGGCCTGGTCCCCACTACAATGATCAGGTTGCACGAGAGGATCATCTACATCTGGCTCTAAAACTGGGTTATTTACCTCGTCGGTAGTGTTGCTCCCCTGATTTAAACAAAGTTGTTAGACATTAAATTTATGGACGAAAACAAAAATATTGAAAGGTTAATGTTTTACCTTATCAGGCCTTGTAGATCTTGGGACCTGCCCCAGGCTTCTGCGACGTTCAACTACAGCTTGATAGCCAAAACGGAAAGCAATATTTTTATCTTCCTCTGTAGTTATTGTTCCAAAGTCATCACCCTACATTATATATGATTGTGTATTTTTAATCATATATGATAGGATTACAAAAATGTTGGAAGGTGATACAATTAATTATAAGATGTTTAGCTACTTAATTACAATTCTTGCAGCTAATTTCATGTAGCCACCCTGGCCGAGCTTGTGATGGCCCTTTTTCTCTATCCTAGCTTTGGTTGCCTTTGAGGTGTCAGGCAACCTAGCATCAAAAGATTGAAGTCATATATGACGTAGCACACTTTTATTTTAGACATAAAGAAAATTAAAGCTATTGAATTAAAGTTGTAATTTACCTTGCGGGTCCAATTGGCATTTTTCCTTCTTTCTTTGCCCTTTTCTCTTTTCCGTCATGGATGAGTGCTCTCCACTCACTCTCTGAAACTGCGAGAGGACGCTCATATCTAGGGTTAAATTGCAATTGCGTCCTATAGGTGTCCCCGGTATATTTCAAATATTTTCCGGCTACCTGAGCCACCGCTTTTCTGTCAAATGTGCCGACCCCAAAAAGGGCTTCTAGATAATCTAGAAGTTCTTTTTTCAGGTTGGAATTCTGGGAATTCCACCCTGTACGTATGGTTGGGCCAAAATTACCAACGCATGGCTCTCCAGAATCCTGTAGAACTCATTGTTTCCTACACAGAATAAAACCAAAAGAAAAAGAAGATATTATCATTAATTTAAAAATAAAAATCATGATAAATATGTTTTAGATAAAGTACATGAAATAGTTAAAATATTAAAATTTACCCGGGAGTTGTACATGCTTTATAGGGACACCTTCATCGTTCACCAACAATGTGCCATTAATGGTCCCTGTGGAGCTGACACGTGTAGCTCCAGGAAACGCAATAATGTAGTTGGCCATATCAGCCTCATCATTGCCAACACGTTCAACGGTTGGCTGGGTGTCTGCTTGGGCAGGGTGTGTTTCTTGGCTAGCACCTAAAGGAGTAGAAGGTGTACGAGAGGGTCGTTGGGCAATCTCTTGCCCTTGTGTCCCCCTACCACCAACACCGGGTTCAGCAAATGCCAGAAGACGCTACATACAAAAGAACTTTTTGTTAGTTTAGTCAATGTAAAAATTAAAAATCAAACTATCACAATTCATCTCATGCAGAACAAAAAAAATATCCTTTTGACTTTTTATTATTACCTGATATCTATTTAGCCGCCTCATAAGATGTTGTATCCTCTCTTCTGTTTCAGGTGTTTGAGGCGCATCTATCAAAGCATTAAATTCCGACGTTGCATCTCGTGCCTTTTTTTGCAACAACAACACTGGAGATAGGGATGAAAAAAGCTCTTCCTCAAAGAGGGAATCATCGGGCGTACCATGGCTAGGTGTCTGCATATTTGAACAAAATTAATATTATTTCAATTATGTAAATAACTAAAATACCTGAAGATAGAGCAATGCTGGCACTTTACATGTTCTTCCGCTGGCCTCTTTCCGCGATCATCCCGTCTCGGGGTTGTTCCTGCACTGCTCTGATCAGTCTGCCACATTGCAATAGAATTATAAATGTAAAAACTTGAAAACAATATCTAACTTGAAAACACAAAATGAAAACTGAAATAATTTCTAATAAGACACCGGAAGACAGAGTTAGAGTTTCAAATATGCCTTGTATTGAATTCAGTCCTGGAAACATGTCATTGCACATTAAGGCACCCAAACATTCAATCCACAAATGATATATTTAAGTAGGCTTCTCCTATTCTGGGAAAACACCATACCTATAATGCATTCACTTGCATGTATAAAGGGAAAGGAAACATGTTTTCATACAACGGTGACAAAGGCATCTTGGGGAAAGGTATCTTCACTTTTTATTTATGTTGTTCACCCACACCACTCTCGTGTTTTCACTAATCCTGTTTTGTCATTTTTGGATTCAAATTAAGTTAAGGCCTTAAGTATTTTTTGACCTTTCGATGTAGTTTTTATAAGTGGCATGTATGGATTTTCCATTAATTCTGCACTTTTTCTCTTCATGCGCATGTTTCCCTGGAAATCAAATGCATGATTTAGTCCCACACATTTAACAAGTTGTTGGATCAACTCCATAGGAAATATCATGTTTCCTATTTAATCAAAATTTATCTCAGTTAGGGTAGGTAGGAAGGTTTTCCCTTTGTATTAATAGGGCACTTCTAGCTTGCATTTTTATTATATCTTTCAAATTTAGTGTCGTTTCAATTAGGGCATGATTTTTTGTAACTTTCAAGGTGAGAATGAACAAAGAAAAATTTTTGTGATGGATGACTGTATATGACTCCATGGCTAGAGGAAAAGGCACTAATCTACTTCTTCAAATATCTATAGTTCTCATTCACCTCATACGAAGATGGTCCCTGATTTTGAGCCAAATGTTGCAGCAAAAAGTTCCCCCCCTCCATAATTTGATAGTCAATGGAAATTTCTTAAATTGATGATGGGGCAAGATTATGGAACATTGGCACACACATATGTAATGGATTCCAAGATCATGATATATGTTTGCATATGTTTATGGCAATGTTCCACCAAGTCCCCTGGAGGTGGGAGCGAGGGGACGAGGGAGCGCGGGAGCGGCCTATGCAAAAGCTCCCTA
The DNA here is from genome assembly GCA_034641835.2 of Pinus albicaulis. Lineage (NCBI taxonomy): Eukaryota > Viridiplantae > Streptophyta > Pinopsida > Pinales > Pinaceae > Pinus > Pinus albicaulis. The sequence continues at coordinate 52,268 of JAXQQM020082843.1, read as the reverse complement.
CCAATTTTCAGGAAACGTGGGGGGACGTCGTGGTCATAAAAATTATAAAATTTAATATTTAAAATGTAACTATATTTTTGCAAGGAATGTATATACAGTCATCATACACTTGCATCATGAAAGATAAATCATAAATGATAAAATTACAATTCGATGAATGATGAATCATATAATTGAAAAAAATTTAAAAGTTAAAAGTTAAAACATACATCATACAATCATGCATGTAAGTTTGTAAGTTTGTAACTATATAATCATTAATGTAACTACTAACAATGTACAATGAAAATAAAGTTTAAGATATCATATGACATATTATATCAAGATTCAAAATAGAGTTTAAACTGAAGTTTACAACTCAAGTCCGAAACATAAAACTTAAACGCAAATAAGTTATGTCTGAAACATAAAACATAAAACATAGCATATGAATATCAAATGATATCATCATACTGATAAATGAGCATAAATGCTCAAGTTAATGCCCCACTAGTCTCTGCATCCAACTTCTGCACGAATATATCAAGATCAACCATGTCACCATCTGAATCAGAATCACTTTGATTCTCAAATATGCTAAGTGGCACATCAAATTTTAACACGAAACCATAAACTAAAAGGGGCGGTGAGGGGACGTGAGGGGGCGTGAGGGAAACATCCCCTAGAAGTCCCCAAGACCCCGGAGCGCGAGGGGGTGAGGAATCTAGACCCCTAGGTGGGGGGGCGAGACCCCGTGTAACACGGGTTTATGGAGGTGGTGGAGCAAAAAAGAGCTCAAATAGAGCTGAAATTTTTCACATAAAAAGGACTGTGGGCTTGACTAATGGTTCCATTTAAAAAACGATATCTAGACAGAGAATAAGTGTAGCATGCAAACATGCATTGAAAATCCATCCGAGTTTGCATTGTATTACTTATGATGGATTCAAATTTGGGTTTCAAAATGCCAGGTTATGGCATGATTTTGTCGAGAAACCCTTAGTTGGATTCTCATGTTGGTTTAATTTATATTTTAAGTTTGTTTTGCAATCTTTGGGTGATAGTAACTCATGAACTAGGTTAACAATGTGTAACAATCATATTTCAAGAATAAAGTTGTGATTTTTTTATATTATTATTATTATCTATTAGCTACGAGTATTGACACCTAATGCCCGGAATTTTGACATCTTGATAGCATGGATAATTTCGAAAATGTTTCTAGTAATGTTAACATAATAACTATCATTACATGTCTTCACTTTTTTCACCATAATAGACCCGTGATATGGACTCATCACACAACTTCATATGCTATGTCCCAACAAGTTCAAACTGGTTGAACCTACCTCATAGTGTGGTTATTAAGGACAAGTTGCTTGATATATAACTCGATAGCATAGACCACGTTGCAGTTCTAAAAAGAATCCTCAAGTGTCAAAAAACTTCACAATATGTTCTACTATAAAGCCTTTTGGGATACCTGAAATAATATATGTATCATTGATGACTTTTAAAGTATGACAAGATCCAGAGGGGAAAGGAAATCAATGGAAGAGTGATCCACCAATGAGAACCTAGAATTTAGCATCAGATGAGTTAGAGTCTAGGAAATTGAAAGCCTATAATTTTAATTAGTGATGAAGGACATCACATAGGTAATTATATTTTCATGTAGAATAATCTTTTAATTCAAATTTAAACTACATAATATGAAAGGCATACCATAAATTTTTCCATGTAAGTCCAAACAACCTATAAAAATGGAAAACCTTCTTTTTCCATGGGAAATAATTTACCTTTCCTTTTTCAAGGAAATCTAAATCACAAAAAATATGAACTATACTGCACACATTCTTGGATAATGTGAAAGTGGAAAAGGAATACCCTACACAAGTGATGCACACATGTACATTTGAACACTACTAGATTTTTGTAGTTGAAATGCAATGCTTGTTTTCATTTAAATGTAGGGTTTTTAAAGCAGGGAGAAATAATGGCTGCCAAATTAATAAGCGTTTCTTTGGGAAAAATTTAAATCTTGTATCGGGTGATGAAGATAATAGAGGGTATTGAATCTTGATTCTTGACATCTAGAGAGAACCCTACAGCCTAACACAATCCAATGGAATTGACCAAAAAAACCCAAACAGAGTCAACCCTACTATAGGAGGAAGGGCCTGCAGTAAGAACTTACCATTTTGCAAGAGCTGAGGGCGAATGTTGTTCTGCAAGAGCTGAGGGCGAACGCCGAGGGCGAATGTTGTTCTGCAAGAGCTGAGGGCGAACGGAGAGGGCTACGTCAGGGCAAAGGTCGTTTCGCAAGAGCCGAGGGCGACGGCAGTGGGTGCACGTTCATCTCAAAAGAGCCGAGGGGAATCCAGGTGAATGGTCGTTTCAAGAGCCGAGGGCGAATGTCGCTTCCGCAAGAGCTCAGCATGACGTCGAAGGCGAATGCGTCGTTCGCAAGAAATGGTGCGCTTAATGCTGAGGGCGAATGGTGTTATGCAAGAGCGGAGGGCGAATGCACGCGTGATATCAGACGTTAATGTAGCACACATGTACATTTGAACACTAATAGATTTTTGTAGTTGAAATGCAATGCTTGTTTTCATTTAAATGTGGGGTTTTTAAAGCAGGGAGAAATAATGGCTGCCAAATTAATAAGCGTTTCTTTGGGAAAAATTTAAATCTTGTATTGGGTGATGAAGATAATAGAGGGTATTGAATCTTGATTCTTGACATCTAGAGAGAACCATACAGCCTAACACAATCCAATAGAATTGACCCAAAAAACCCAAATAGAGTCAACCCTACTATAGGAGGAAGGGCCTGCAGTAAGAACTTACCATTTTGCAAGAGCTGAGGGCGAATGTTGTTCTGCAAGAGCTGAGGGCGAACGCTGAGGGCGAATGCTGTTCTGCAAGAGCTGAGGGCGAACGCTGAGGGCGAATGCCGAGGGCAAATGCTGTTCTGCAAGAGCTGAGCTCGAATGCTGACCGCAAATGCTGTTCTGCAAGAGCAGAGAGCGAATGCGCGCGTGATATCAAACGTAGCTATTGCGACAAATACCAAACATTTTTATGTAGCGCGCATATAAGTTTCGAATTTTTATGTAGCGCCCATAGAAGTTTGGTATTTTTATGTAGCGCGAAAATAACTGTCGCTATACCGACGGCGGAAAAGGCGTCGCTATTAGGACGGTGCCTCCAAACGTCGCAATGGCGACACCTAGACATTGTGTCGCAGTTGCGACGTTTAGAGTCGTCTCAATAGCGACGCTTTGGGCTATGGTGTCGCAATTGCGACGTCTTCCTTTAAACGTCGCAATTGCGACACTTGTTTAAGTGTCGGTATTGCGACACTTTTCTATAGACGTCGGTATAGCGACGGTTTCGGGCGGGATGGAAAAAATTTGGGAAAATTTCCAACATTTGGTCAAAAGCGTCGGAAACAGGTGTCGGAATTTCCGCGAAATGTAGTAGTGATATACTAAATATCTACAAAACTAAGATTCTTCTTAATATCCTTTTCATATTTCATTCGTTATAATATCAATTTGAAAGCTTTCCAATGGGTTCATCAACCCTTGAGCAAGACACTAACAATGGGTTCATAAGCCTCAATCCAAGCCACTACTCTCTAAATTCATTTTCATTAGTTGTGCTCCTACAGAGTGAAGTATCTCTTTCAAACTAAAATATTCCTCCCCCCTAGAACCGCCTTGAAAAAGAAATACCCCTTAAATAATTCTCTTCTCGTGCCTTCTAATTCCAATGCTGGCCTCTTCAATATGTGTAGAGTCATGATTTTTCTCCCATTAAACGTTTTAGCCACTTCCTTTGGTTATGTGGGAATACCCTCTTCGTGACCCCTATTAGGCTATCAACACAACTAGAGTTCATTTAGTTTTGATTCTCTCTATACATATATTAGTATGGTTCCCAACCATTCCTTTTCTAGTCGAATTTATTATGCATCCAGTTCATTAAAGTGCACAATCTGACATTAATATCAACCAGGCCCCCTTAATCAAATCTCATTCCCCAAAATATGGAATATGTTTCCTAATTTATCGGTGATTTTAATTTTACAAAATAGAGATAATATTTACAATAAGACGAAATTCGTTCGGGTTATCACAATGACCCTATTGTACACTTTGGACTATGGATCTCATATAAAACAATGATTCACGACCTTTAATTTAATTGTAACAAAAATTACCTGATACATAACAACACTCCTTCATTCCTTATATTCCCATAGCGCTGGGGATATTAGGAACAACAATTGAAGTAGATTTAGTGAGGAATAGATATTTCATGAACTTTGACATCACATCCTTCCATCATATGTCCAGTCATACTTACCCTTGCATGAATACCTTTTGAATTATTCATTTTCTATTTAAAATAAATATCCATTGATCTTTGAACAACATAACAAATTCACTTTTGCATTCACTTTCTATTTTGAGGGTATGCTAGTATATTTTTTCTCATATACTTGTGAGGTCCCTTGGACAATGCATTCATATAGATGTAATACTTTTGAAAGGATGGTGAATTTGGTTGTTTATTAGTCCCTAACCATGGAGTATTTTAGTAACTTATGTTTGACTTGTATAGTTGGTTCTCACGCTCATCTTACACACCAAATGTCAAAAGGTCAAACCTATGCTGAGATATGCTTATCATGTTTTTTGTTTCCACAAAATATTTCACCCAGGCTTAACTCTTTTGGAAATACACTTTTGCTTTTGGTTTCTATTTCAATGCATCCTCTACTTCTTATTCCAATGAGTGGCTTATTTATTCTAGAGCATATTATTATATGGTTAAGCATAAATGCAATTTTATTGCTTGTAATGATTGTAACACCATTTTTTATTTTATATATATATATAGATATATATATATATATATAGATATATATTGTTTTTTTGTTTTGTTTTTTTAATTTTTTTTTTGTTTTTTTTTTTAATTTTAATTTTAATTAATTTATTTATTTTAAATTTAATTTAATTTTATTTTCTTGTTGTTGGTGATGTAGGGTCTATAACAACTAAGGAATATAACATACATTTCAACAATGTATTATGTGTTCCGAGTCTTTGTTGCAACCTTCAATTAAAATATCAAATCATTCATTCAAGTAAAGGTAGAATAGTAGAGTTTTCATCTCACCAAGTTGTAATCAAGGATTTAAAAGATCCCAAGCATGTCCTAGCCTTTAGAATAATATACCAAAATGTGCAAGTTTTCATGTATAAGTGTAATGTAATTTTTTTGATGTATAAGCATGTTTTCCAACAAAAAAAAAAAAAACATTATCCAATAATGTAATACTCGTTATATCCAAATAAATCATATTTATATAAACAAAATGTTAAATAATATAATGTTTTCATATTCAAATGTTGAATAATTGTTAATAAAGTAATACTTTACATGTCCACGCATGTAATTGTTTTTCATGTCCAAGTTTGTTGTCTAACCAAACAAATGTTATCCAATGATGCAATATTTATTATATCCAAATAAATCATATTTATATTAATAAAATGTTAAATAATACAATGCTTTTCATATTAAAATGTTGTGTTGTTTAAACGCTGGTCTTGCGACGCTTGGGAGAAACTGTCGGAAAAGCGACGTTTCTCATATAGACGTCGGTCTTGCGACGTTTGGCTTCACAACGTCGCAAGACCGATGTCTATATGAGAAACGTCGCTTTTCTGACGGTTTCTCCCAAGCGTCGCAAGACCCACGAATGTGTAGGCGACGTCGCAATTCCGACGTTTCGTCCCATAAACATCGTAAGACCGACTAAGTGTTTAAAACGTTGCAATTTCGACGACAAACATAAACATCACAAAAACGACGATATCCCTAAACGTCTGTATAGCGACGGTTTGTGGCGGGATTTAAAAAATTGATAGAAATTGGGGAAATTTCCGACATTACGACAAAAGTGTCAGAACTAAAGTGTCAGAATTTCCACCAAATGTACTAGTGGGGGGTGTTGGGGCATACTAGACGTGGAATTATTTGGTAAGGCTCTTCTTATCAAATCCTTATGGAGATGTATGCACACTCCAGGCATATGGTATGAGATTATAAAATACAAATACATGGGGCATCAAAACATGGAAGGACTCTTCACCGTGGGATGGGAGAAAGTAAGGAGAGGATCACCCATATGGAATAGATTCATGAAGGTATGGCGACAATTTATTGATATGTTTAGATGGATTTTTGGGAGTGTTTGCAAAATTTTGATTAGGTATCCAGGAATTAGGGGCCTCCCTTCGGGGACAACTATCAATGAGGATCTGGTACATGATTTAAATAGGAAGGGTGTCTTTTACTTGGCTTAGATTATGAAGAAATGGGAGGATGGGGTGTTGGATTGAATGGCGCTTGAGGAAGTAAACCTTCCGGGTGCATTGAAGGGGGATTAGAACTTGTATCTGGATGCTTTAAAGGGTGTGGGTTTTTTTCAATACAGTGAGGGTGATTTGGTCACCTGGGGAGGTACTATGAACAAGGGCCAAGTCATCAACATGGAAATTTACAATTGGATGCTAAAAGGAAAACTTGGAGATGGAAGAAAATGCTGGTTCAGTGTAAATTGGAAGGAAAAAATCCAGATCAAAATGATCATTTTCCTCTGGCTTGTCTGGAAGGAAAAAAACCTCACTTGGGATAACCTCCGGAGAAAGGGGAAGAGCGGTCCAGGTATTTGCAGATTATGCTTCATGGAGAATGAAAACAACACTAATTTTTTTTACAATTGTGTTTTTGTTCAGGAGGTTCATCTTTTAGTGAGCATGCATTTCAATTTTCTGGCTCCACAATACACATCTGCTGAAGAGTGCATTAAATGGTGGTTCGACAAAGGTAAGCTTTTCAGGTGCATTCCAATCTTTTTTCATTGGATTCTATGGGGCTGTATAAATCGGTGGATATTTGAGGAGAAGGTAAGCACACCCGTCATGATGGCTGCTCAGATAGTGAGGTGGTGGTGTAAAACAAATGTCTTTCAAAAACCTCCTTGTGACCTATTGATCAGGAACAAACCTTTTGAAATCCACTATCCTGCGGGGTTTTTTGATGGGGCGGCCCAGAATTCCAGATGTGGATGCGGTGCGTGGCTTATGATTTCCCCACAATGGCACTAAAAAATTTACTAGTATGGTGTCCATGGCACTAATACGAGGGCGAAGATTCTTGCACTGTGGGGATTATTATGGTTTACAAAACAACTATATATTGACATGTTGTGGGTTTTTGAGGACTCAAAGGTCCTTATCGAGCATATAAACAATAGGATAAATTTGGCACCAGGAAATCTCACAACATTGGACAGGATAAAAGATTTGAGAAACACTTTCACTGCCATATCTTTCAATCACATATTCCGGGAGAAAAATCAAATGGAAGACTTGTTGTCCAAGAAAGGCTTGTATGGAGTTTTTGGTCAAGTGCAATATGAACTACTCGATGCATCTGGAACTGGGGCAAAAGGGGTGGTAAAATTTTTATGAGCCTCATTTTGATGCTGTTTGATTTTGCAATTTTGATCAGGGGCTTTCATGGGTAGTCATGACAAATCTTATGAAAACCATCTTCCATCTGACAACATGGTTATATTTAACGTAAGACATCAAACAACTTTCGAAAACAGATATGGAGCAATAGAAGTGGGACAATACTCAAGATTTATGGGTCTTTTGTGTTTAATACAAGGGATTTTTGAACTATAAGTATAGAGAAAATCTGAAGGATTATGTATGCTTGGACTAAAAAGTTTTTGTCATGTTAAAAGTTTAAATCTGAAAAATGATAATGGATGTTGATGTAAACATATATGTTAATGGATGTTGATGTAAAGATATATGTTTTTGTACTGGTACTCAATATAAACCAGAGTGTTTTCTTACTAAAAAATAAAAATAAAATATTAATAAATTTTCTTTAATTAAAAAAATACAAATTATTTTATAATACTAGGTTTATACAAAAATACATTTATAATTATGAATTTATTAAACTTGATAGAAATTTCTTTTTTAAGTATAAAAAATATAAAAATATTAATTAAATAAAATGGAAAATTGAAAATTTTCAAATTTAACTAAAAAATTAGTACATTATTTTTTTAAACACATTTTTATAGTAAAAATATTAACTAACAAATAGCTACATAATTTAAATGCAAAGATCATCATTCACACTAGTATACCTAATTAAAATACAAAATCCATATAGTTAGACACTCATATGACAAGTGACTTTTTTGCTTTTTATTTTTTATTTTTTTAAGTTGATTTTGTCCCAATTTGATCAGAAATTAGATGGTACCTAAAATTTGATAAAAGTGTTAAATGCATTTTTTATATTAAAAATATAATTTAAACATCGAAATATTAATTTTTCCCAAAAATAGTGAAAAAAAAAGCATTAACCATTTCCATACAAATTTATCATTAAAATTCTCACACCAAAAAATCCAAAATCAGAGACATCAAATGCTTTTTCGTACTTCCGCTGGAGGGCAACCAATAAATCTTAAGCTAAACGAATTGCAATTTGAATAAAAATCCATTGTTTAGAGCCCAACACTTCTAAGTTATATATCTAAATAAATAAAATTAAGATGAAATTATAAATAAATTTATTTAGTTAACCTTAACCCACCATTTTCTAAGTTTCTGGAATAATAACAAGACGAGTTTACACTTAATTTTCTAAGTATCTCCAACAATAAAAAGACAAATTTACACATATTTTATTGTAGTACTACTCACATTGGCCGATTTAATCACTAGAAACCACATTAAAATTTCAACGTATATAGTTTCCTGAACGTTAAAATATCATATCATTTTATTTCCTAGTGATCAGTCCACAGGAAACCAGCCTCACTTCAGTTAATCTCTGAGGGGAAGTCAGATGCCATGAAGCATATAAAACCAATGCTGAAAATAAAAAGCCTACCTATGGGCTTTAAATGCCTGACGGCTATATATATGAAGGCCGTAGGATATTGGTAAGTCAGTTATCCAATCCCGACATATATAGCTAGCCAGGTATTTATGACCCATAAACAAATCCCGAGATTCATGCAATCTCATAATTGCAAGTTAAGAAAATCATTATTGCAACAAGCAATTTAATAGAACTACTATAAGCGAACTATTATTGATTAGAACAGTTTTCCAGACCTGATAAGCGTAAGGCCCTAGATGGGCTATTTCACGGTTCGGTAGACAACTTTGTTTCTTTTAAAGCGAAATCCTGCGACGAGCTGTTACACTTACAACATTTGGTGAAGTCAAGCAGCTAGAGGTACACGGAAAATAACCTAAAATGGCGGTTTCTTTAAAAATATATTTTTTGTTATAGTTAATTTAAATTGAAATTTTTATATCCATCATTATAATTTTATAATTCTGATAATGAATGCAAATTATAAAATCTATTAATTTTTCAATATAATATATCTAAGATTATGTTTAGAATATAAACCATTTAAATTAATTTCATAGAAATTTATAACATAAATAAAACCTACCATTTCCATAATAATTACAATAAAAAACCATAATAAATAATTACATACATTAAATTTACCAATTAAATTAAATTAAATTAAATTAAATTAATATATATATATATATATATATATAACAGAGACAAAAGCTGGTTAAATATTCCACACCACACACATATATATATATAACAGAGACAAGCTGGTTAAATATTCCACCATAATTCTCTCTATTTATAGCATGTTTTGGTTTTTGCTTTTTTATAAAAGCCATATTTACTAGATATATACAAAATCGGAGGATTCAAATTTTGCGTGTCCACTACCCATCCAAAAAGCTACCAGAGCGCAGAGATTGTGACAATATAAGACAATCTCTCACGCACTGCAACGCTCTCACTTTCATGTCATCTTCTTCTTTTGCACAGCAACGCTCTCAATCCGCTCGATTGGATTGGTTTGCCTTGTTTTCTGTTTATGTTTGTTTCTTCCATTGCATGGCCATGCATTTTGGGTTTTACATTTTTTTTTTAATTGGTTTGATTGTAATTGGTGTTTTTTCTCTCCAGTGTGTTTGCATTGTTTGCCTGTGGAATTTTATTTTGTTGGTCGTATGTAGAGGAGAAGAATCGCTAGAGATGAAACCCTTGTTATCCATTGACGTGGAGGAGCTAAGCCACCTGGTAGATAATGACTATGTATAGAAGCCAAACTGCTCAACTGCTTTTATTCATTATTTCGATTGCACAGTGAAGCCGTGGAAATTCCCAAGGGTGATTGTAATTTTAATTTATTTGGCCGTTCTTGCTTAATAATTTTGCAACAGCTGAAGAGAGGTTCGCCATGGACAGAGAATAATATATATGAGGCGGGAAGCCTCGGTTTCTGAATTTGTTTTATGTTTTTTTCTTTTGCTTCTATATCTGTTTATCTGTCTCAATCCCGCTCTGTCAAATATTTCTGAGGCGGTGCTTAAAAGTTTTTCAGTGAATTTGGGACGATGAGATGACAGGCAGGACAAGAATTCGAACGTGCCAAAGTACGTTCGCATGCTTTTTGCCTCGTTCATTCTATTAGGCTAGGTAAGCACGGATTCTTCTCGGCGAGCTTTATATCTCAGTCTATCCGCCCATAAATACATCGAGAGACGAAATGATGGTGGCCATTTTCTCTCTCAATGCATTTATGGGTGCCATTTTCTCTCTCAATGCATTTATGGGCGGATAGACTGGGATATAAGGCTCGCCTTCTTTCTCAGTTTCTGATAAATCATTCCATCATTCTCGATATTTCTCTGCAGGTACAAATTCAGCCAGTCTGTGCGCAAACAGTCGATCATTTCTCTATTTACTTTCGGAGTTGTCTACCCAGGCACCGAAATAGTTCAGATGGTAGTTTTTTTGATGGAATCCAGGCAATTAAAATTCAAGAAATCAGGTAGTTGGAGTGTTTGGAATCCATTTTTGATAGTGGAAATGGATTCAGCACTACTAAAAACCATTAAGTCACTCAAAATACTACAGTTTAACAACTGTAAACAGGATTATGATAAAATCTTTGCTCGATTCTGGGTCAAAACGTTGCTCTGGAAGACTACGGCTTTACTTTCAATTGAGTCTTGAACCTATATAATCGATATGGATGCCGCAGGTAAACAATTAAACCTATAGAGTACGAGGATTAACATTAGTTTATTTCATATTTTCCTGTGCGCATCATTTGTTGGCGCACTTTCATTTTATTTGTTGTATGAATCCTTGATACGGTAGTTGTTTTCTTGCATCCTTGATACGGTACCAGAGATTAACTATACTTCACACTATCAAAGGATTTTAATTTTTTGCCTAGAGAAACCATAGTTGTTCGACGGTCTTAGATTATATGTAGCTTTTCATATTTTTTGGCAGTTGTGTGCTTATTGGTTAATTATTTGTAACAGATAAAGCGGTGAAGGGTGGGGCTCGCTACAAGGAATTAAACATGACAGAGTTTAGGTTCGCTCTGGTTTATTTGAGCTGTGATTATATATTTAGAGACTCTCCCTCTCACAAATCATTTACGCTAGAATTGCAGGAAAAATGACGAAAAATACTTTCTGGATTGCAGGAGAAAGGGCGGAGAATATTTACTTTGGTCCTTCGTACTTTTTTTTCGTGAAATTGGGGAGAGGGTATGAAATCACAGCATCTTTGTGGTCTCCATGAGGGCTTTTCCTGCTAGTTTTGTGTGAAGTTGGCGTAGCGATGTGCCATATCACTGAATGGTCGCTCGTACTGCCTTTTCTTACTTTCCATTTGAGTCAGCCGCGCCGCTAACCCTGTCCAAGCTGAGGTTAACCCAACGAGAAAAGCTTGCTAAACACAAGTAAAATAACCATATAGAAATCTGTTTTGCCAATTTTCACCAAAGATAATTCTTAAATAAGGTTAGTGGACAGTCCTATAGATGATTAGTTTAGTTCTGAGTTGTGTTACTTGTGTGGTTGTATTTGTTTGCTTGTGAGATTTTATTTTGTTGCAGCATGTATAGTAGAACAGAAGAAAAATGGATAGAGAAGAAACCCATTGGAGTGGAGGAGTTTGATAGTTGATTTGGCCTGCTGGAACACAGTGACAGCATCCTGACAATTATACCGCCTCTTGCCTCTACTATCCTTTACCAGACAGATCAGTATAAGGTAATAGATCAGTAATCGATGTGATACAATGCGGACAGTGTGAATGTGGTCAGGATGGGTGATGAAACCGACGGAAGGAAAAGGTGGAGCGTCCTATTGGGAGAGCCGTAAGAGTATTGTAAGTGCAGTATACTTTTTTTTTTTTTTTGATCATTTCAGGGATTGGCTAAATCTTTTTATGATTATTTTGATTTTAGAATGACACTTGTTTGAGAGAGTGCTTGGTTGTTTGTTTTGGCTTGATTTATGGTTTGAATTGAGCTCTGATTTGCAATATACTAGAAGGTTTCCCATTGAGGGAAGAAGATGGGACAATGGTTTTTTTTGTTTAACCTAAGAGGTATTTGATTGATTTTTTTCATAGGTAGATTTTGTTTGTTAGGGTTGATTATATCATTTATATATAATCAGAATAGGGTCAGAAGAGCCCAAGAAACTAATTCTTTTGCAATATGTTCAGGAAGAAGAGATTATGATGAAGAATACGGTTAGAATACAAGTCTAAATCAGGCAGATACACATTTATCCACTTGATCTATAGTTAATGCTATAGCTTATATGATTATTCTCCTTTTTGCCAGTTTTCTATTAATTTATTTGGTGTTGAACAATATTATCTAGAAATATTAATTTATTTTACCCGATAGGTAAGTTTACTTGGAAGTTATATGATTATAGATTATTACTTTGGCCAACTATGTAAGTGTATTGATTTCATTTCTTGTGCATATTAAATTTCATTTTGTTCTTTCATTTTTGGGATGCTTCCCACAAAGACTCCCCAGTGTCCTTGGTTCCTTCGCAAACCTATATTCCCTCCTTAGGTCACAAAATAGTGTGGTTTTGTGGTCATGTCCTTGGTTCTATAGCAACCTGTATTCCCTCTTTAGGTCACAACCTAGTCTGGTTTTGTGGTCATGACTAGGAGGATGTTAGTTAGTGCTACTTTGTGTGAGAGTTTGGATTATGTTGTGCACAAAGGAGAACTAGATGCCATATGAAGTACCTAAAGATACTAGCAAAAGGAACCAATTCAATTTTGATTTCTTGCTTTTGTACTTTTGCTAACTAGTCTAAACATACTAAATAGTAAAATGTGAAAGGAGTGAGATAATTGAACTTAGCATTTATTTTATTTTACTAAGGCATGTGCAAAACATGTAGTGCAATACATTGAAACAAGTACAAATTTAACAACCTAGATTATTAAATCTTCTTTTTTGGGTTTATCATTGCCTTTTCCCAATATTAGTAGTAGACCTTACCTAGCTCAAGCTAGTTCTCAAGTCATTCACTTCTTTAGACTATGACAAGTATTTTGACCATTAAACTATTTGTTACGTTTTTTGTTACTCCACTATCACACCCCATTAGAATCTTGAGCTAGTTTTTTATTTAAGTGGTTCCTATTTGAAGTCCACATTGGATTCTCTTGAGTAAGAGGCCTTCTTGTTCCTTGTCATTTGGGGACCTTGTTTCTCTCCACCAACATGGGTATGTCACATTTCTTATGCCTTTCCTCTCTTTTCATTAGCATTGTTGTTACCCAAGCATTTGGCATGCCTACTTCCACCCATCTTTGTGGGTCTCTTTTCCTTTCTCTTGATTTATTAGAATATTTTTGCTACAAACTTTGATACTCACTTTGCCTCGCTTCTCTAATTTTTCTTTCTTTCTCCTTGTTTTGCTTGCTTCGTATCTTTTTAACTTTTGTAGGGGAATCCCCTACTACATTGTTTTGCTTCCTTTTTATTTTTACCTTATTCTACAAATATTTTAGGAAAAGGGTTAGCTTGGTAAATCCCTTTGTATAGGAAATATACATCCTCCTATCACTGTTAATAGCATGGAATCTTGTACAACTTTAATTTTCTACATTGCCTCCTCTTTTCATTGTTAATATCCTAGCATGGAATCTTGTACAACTTTAATTTGCTAAATTGCTTCCATTGATCCATTGATTGTTCATGAAGGTTATTTAGGAGTATATGTATCCTTTTTTCATTTCTAATAGCCTAGGAGGTGGTATAACTTTATTTTCCAAGCTTCTTCTATCCTCTCATTCTCCCCTCTCTGGTTTTCCTTTTCTTGCAATAGCTTGTCCGCTTGCATATCCCAAATGGTGTTCCCCAACCTAACTAGCGTTTGAATCAAAGCTATTGTGTGCCTTGCCTCCCAGTCTTGTTTGCATCCTCAAGTTAACCTCAACCTTGCCAATGGCATGCTTTTATGTCATACTTAGTGTGAACCATTGCACTTGTGGCATCGCCCATCATAGCTTATGCCTTTTCCTTGTTTGTAATTCATTGTCTTTTATAGTCAAAAGTGTGTTTGTGGTCCATGTGTGCCAAACCCTACATTAGTCCTTTGTTCTTTTGTTATGTGTTTCTCTTGACACTTCTTCACTCCAAACCTTGAGCGTAAGCCTTCCTACTTTAGCTTCGTTGCCTTGAGTTATTTTGACACTTTGTTTAGGTACCTCCAATGCTTAGGGGGGGAAGTTTCTTATTTCTTTTCAATTTTTTGAGTGACAAATCCATTGGATCTTTTATAAAGTGTTTTCTTAAAACTTGGGGGCGTGGTGCTCTTGCTCGATCATTTTGACCTCCCAACCTCCATTTCAACCTCTCACCTCTTCTTTTGGCCTCTTCCCACTTTGGTGTCCTGGCCTCCCTTTAAGCCTCACTATTGCGCTTTTTTGACCTCATGACATCTCTTTTTGGTGTCTTGCCCCCTTTTTTGGCCTATTGACCTCCCTTTAGCCACTTGGCCGTCTCTTTTAGCCTCTCCACAATCTTTTTGGACTTTTGGACATTTGAATTTTATCATCCAATCCCTATTCTCCTTCTAACAATATTTTTGTTGTGGTAGGGGATGTGATAGCATAGGCCTAGTTTACTAGTTGGGAGGCACATCATTCTTTGTTTCTATAATCACCCCAATTTTCATGTGTCTTCGTCATTTCCCCATTATATGAAATAACTACATGTGAAGAATCAAATAATTGGGTTCATTAGTGGTGGAAACGATACTTTCACTATATAGGGCGTGTTTTTGTGTTGTAGGTAAAAATATAACACAAAATTTGACATTTCATACTATTTTGTCCAATGAGTTGTGCAAGGTGCTTCAACCTTGCACAATGGTTCTTTCTTTTTTTTCCGCACACAATTTAATTTACTTAATTGATCTTCTTTTTTATAGTTGGTGCTTGCCAACATTGACTTGTCACATTGTATTATTAACCATCCCTGTAGTATTGTTGTCACTAGTCTTTTTCAGAAAGGAGGGAAAACCAAGAGTATTAAATTTGACAACTTGATTTAATGTGTATGACACATGCATTTAATTGAAATAGTTTATTGGAGCATTCCTTTCCTTTTGCTTTCTTTTGTTTTTTCCAATGAGTTAAACTGTTGTCCTTTTCCTTATACCCTAGCCTTTATAAATTGGAAATTCCCACTTTTGTGTACTTTCATATTTGCAAGCTTATGAACTCTTATGTGTGATCTTTCACATCAATGAGTTTCCTTTTCATTTTTCCGCAACAATTCGCTAGGTTCATGTAGAACATATAATTAGTTGGGATCACTTTGCACGAAAACTATAGAAAACTATAGCACGAAATCCTCCAATCTTCCATAGTAATTCATCCTTCCTTTTCCATCTCCATTTCTATCCTCAACTCAATCTAGTTAATTGGGATCATCTTTTATAGTTTTCCCTTGACAACTTTGACATTATACTGTTAATCTAGTGCTCAATGCATTAATATTGTCACCTAGGACCTTCATTAGATTGCACCAGGAAAGGCCAATCTAGGTCTTTGACAATGACTACCAAGTTTAATGTGGAGACAACATTCATCTAATTTAATTAGTCTAGTGATTGGACCCTTCCCTTTCTTATCCAAGTTCTTTGTTAGCAAACCCATTCCTTGTTGGGAACAAATACCCTTTTGTTATATTGGGGATCAAATCCTCATCCTTTGCCCTTTGTCTTTCCCTTTTCAATCATGGAATTCAAAACTTTCTTTTTTTGGTTTGAAAACCTACAAATTATTATGCATTATTTTCCTTATTTGTAAGTTTTTCTTCCATTTTCTTAGAAAATTTTGCTAAATCCACACAAGATCGTCAGTTAATTGTGATTGTTTCCCATTAGGTGTAATGTATGATGAAATAGAATGTATTCTGCCAAATCTCATAACTATGTCCATTGACACTATTTACTTGGCTATTTTTATATGAAATTTGCATGCTTCTTTTAGCTTAGGTTTCCTTTTCCGTGCTTTTGAGCATTCAATTAATCTTGGTAGTTATTTCTTCCCATTGTGGTCACTCTTCTTTGATTTTTTTTTTTCTATCTGTATTCCTTTCATGCAACTTTCCATCTCAACATAGGGGCCCCATTCATCCTTTTTGCCTTATGTCCTTTTTGTTTTATGGCTTTAGTATGGCCTTGTTACCATCCAAATTGAGCCTTGGGTGAGTTGTTCAAGAAAAAAGGTTTTGTAATCTTTTGACCTCTTCTCACTTTGGGTTGCTTCCTGCCAACATTAGGAGGGTATTCCTATATCTTGCCACTCGTCTATTGATTAGTTCAAGCAAAGTAAGTTAGATCAATAAGAAGACAAATTTCACATTGTTACTAGGTTAGGATGAACTTTGAAACAAGTGTCTCCCATTTGAATTATGGGGTCAAATGAAAAGTGGAAAATTGTCTGTTTGATGATGGAAACATTTAGTGAGGTATTTGCTCTGAATGAATGTCATTGTTGAAAAATTTCCAAATCCCTATGTCAATATTGGGCTAAGAGAATTCCTATACTAGGGGGAAAATCTGCTCATGGACCTATCTTCATGACTCGGTATTTTAATCAATCAAAGGGAAAGAATTTCTTACCCTATGAAACTTTGGGGTTGAGAGAAACAATTTTGGTTCACAAAAACTTCATTAATCCAGGGAAGAAAAATCCAATGAAATGAGTTTGTTTGATTGAGTTAGGGTGCTATAATATCAACAAAAAATAATCGACCAATAGAAAGTATTCAATTATCATTCATTGTCAAGGCTCCAATAGGCAATTACAAGTAAAAAACAAAGATTAAAATTCATTGAATATTATCAAACCCTATGTAGAAATTATATGCGCTACGCATGCATATGTCCAAGATTCTCCTAATCACACACTATTTTAACTTCATGCACAATACATAATCTATTCCACCATTGATCATTACATGCAGAAATTAAATCAATTGTAATGCACACATGAAACCATAAAAATTCACACACATTAACACAGTGATTTAACGGGAAATCCTGAAGCTAAAAACCCGAACTATCTGTATATAATATATGTCATAGAGATCATGTAACAATCCTCATACAAAGCTTATCACGAGCTCTCAGTACAATCCAATCGCTACACACTAATCAGGCCCGATCTTGCAAATCCATGCACCGATCTTTGCCAGCCTTTAGCCTGCCTCTACTATGTAATCCCTGCTGAAGAATGGCTCTGGATGAACTCGAACTGCTCTAGCCTTGCTCATGCAATCCTTAAAGACATCTCTACTAAATTTGTGGTGCAAAAAATGCAACACTATAGTCACAACTGATAGTCACACTTGCTCTTTCACCTACCTCTCCACTGGTCTCCACTGAAACTGTCCATGCACTGTAGTTAACTGATGTATTCTTCAGTTGATTAATGAGTTATTATTTGGTAGATTAATTATTAATTAATTCACACCACTCTCACTAGTGTGATAGGTTAGACTAGATACAACTAAACTCTGGCCCATATACTGGCGGGTCATTGAACAGCTCCACTGCTTCTTCTACCAACTCCACCAAACTACTGTCACATGATTTCTAAGCTGAGTGCTCGCCATCGTCACTCAACCCCTCGGGGAATAGTGTAATTCCTTGTCAACTCACCTTGCCACATCTGTGCACTTAACTAAAGTGCTCCAAGAGAATAAGATAGTGTTTAGAGTCCAAATATTATTAAGAGCTAATAATATTCGACATATCTATTTTTAGACTGGCAGTCTAAAAATAGACTCCACCCAATATGTCTAAAAATAGAATTCCATCTATTTTTCCAACTTGACCAACCATCCACAAATAGCATCCTGCCACTCATAGAATATGATAAACTTTGTGTCTAAAAAAAAATAGACTTTTAACGAAAAATCACTGTGTGCCCCCGCTGATTTAGGTGATCAAATTTCCAACTAGGATCGAGAATGATGTTTTAGGATGCCTCCTTCTTCTTCTTTTTGCAATCTTAACACTCCCTCTCCATGTTGTCTTTGCATGCGACAGCACGACTCACGCCACATTCGCCACTGTGACCTTTGAGCACCATGTGACTCCGTATGCGCTTTCTTGCCCGGCTCTTGCAATGATTAGTCTCCAAACAGCTCAATCAATGCAGTGCATCTATCATCAAAGTTTAAGATTAACGGCAGCTGCGCATGTTCGGGGAACCCGCTGTGACTTGTTGAACTGCCCGTGCACTGCGCTTGCGCCGACTGCGGCCGCGCTCCAGTATTCGACACTGTCACTTTGATTTTCCTGCATCAATCCAACTGATCATGCTACTGCTGCTTTGTGGGAACCTCGTATCCAGGTTCAATTCATGAGATCCACACCATCTCCATGAATTCTGCCCAGAAATCTCCTCTTGGGATTACTCATGCATTTCGCTCCACCTCTCACCTGGTGGTATAGCCGCATGCACTCCCTCTGCCCATCTGGCACAAAATTTCTCTGCATAAGTGGTTTCTTCCACTCCATGATCCTTGTCTTATGGCTGCTCCACATCCTGAGGTTCACTCCTACATGCATGCAAATCATGCTCCCTCTCAAGCTTCAATTGCATGTCTTTCTTGCACTTCCCAACAGTAGGAAGCTCCGTAGAAATCCCATCTACTTCAGGTCTGTAGAGATTCTTGGCTCGAATCCCAAGCTTCTTGACTTGTCCTGTTGTTTTGTACCGAAGGAAAAATTTTCCTTCACTAAAGACAACATCATACCCTTTATCCTCTAACATTGCGATTGAGATTAAATTCTTCTTTAAACCTGGAACATGCACTACATCTTGTAAAAAAATAAGTTTACCTGACTCCCTCTGAAAGGTAATGGTACCAATGTCAGTCACATTGTATCGTCCATTGTCGCCCAACTCAACATGCAACTGGAGATCTTTCTCCACCAAGTCACTGAAAAGGTTCACATCTCCCATCATGTGAAAGGAAGCGCCACTATCAAAGTACCACCCCGATCCCAATGCACTAGACACCATGCATGCGATCATTGAGAAGTCCAGCTCAATTTGCAAGGCAAGAGCCTCACCAGCTGCAGCTCCAGCAGCCTGCTTGTTCTTCTTCTTCTGTGGACAATTTGTGGCGTAATGCCCATGTTCGTGACAGTGAAAACACTTCACTTTGGACATGTCACGCTCTTTACCATCTGCACCAGATTGAGAAGGATTTTTCTTCCCCTTTCCTTTCCTTTCTTTGGCAGCCAAAGTGCAATCTTCTTGATCATCATTCTTTGATGAAGAGCCATCCCTGGTACTCCGCCTTATCTCCTCCTGCACAAGATCCGACCAAAGTCACTCCCATCCTGGCAGTTTCTCCCGACCATTGACAGAGTCTTTGTAGCTATGCCAACTCTTCAGAAGCCCAAGGAGAGCCAAGCTCACCAAGTTTTCTTCATCCACACTAACTCCTACACTCCCAAGCTCATCCCTGTAGTGGAAAAACTTTGTCAAGTATACTGGAATAGTGTCATTCTTCTCCATTTTTATTTTCTTGAGCTTGTCTTTAAGCGCCAACTTCCTCTGGTCACTTCTGCTTTGGAACAATTCTGTCAAAGCCTTCCACATCAAGAATGGAGTGGCTTACCATGAAGGCTGGACACAATGTGGTCCTTAACACCTTCAAACAGAATCCTTCGACACCTTGCTACCTTCTTTTGCCATGCGTCAAGTGCGGCTGCATCGCTAGAACCCGGTTTATGAATATCAGCATCTATGAAATCCTTCAACCCATTATCCTCTAGCACCGCCTCCATCCTGTCCTTCCATGAAATATGATTCGAGCTGCCCTCAAGGGCATACTTCAATCACAATCTGTTGAAAGACATTTCAATGAATGCTCAACTTCGACACCAAGAAAATGCTGCAGCAATTTCGAATTCCACCAGCACAAAACTCAACTGTTTCAATAATTGCAATTGCTTCAATGATCAATGCTCTGATACCATGTAGAAATTATATGCACTACGCATGTATATGTCCAAGATTCTCCTGATCACACACTATTTTAACTTCATGCACAATACAGAATCTATTCCACCATTGATCATTACATGCGGAAATTAAATCAATTGCAATGCACACATGAAACCATAAAAATTCACACACATTAACACAGTGATTTAACAGGAAAGCCTGAAGCTAAAAACCCCAAATATTTGTAAATAATATATGTCATAGAGATCATGTAAAAATCCTCATACAATGCTTATCACAAGCTCTCAGTATAATCCAATCGCTACACACTAATAAGGCTCAATCTTGCAAATCCATGCACTGATATTTGCCAGCCTTTATCCTGCCTCTACTACGCAATCCTTGCTGAAGAATGGCTCTGGATGAACTCGAATTTCTCCAGCCTTGCTCACACAATCCTTAAAGGCATCTCCACTAAATTTGTGGTGCAAACAATGCAACACTATAGTCACAACTAATAGTCACACTTGCTCTTTCACCTACCTCTCCACTGGTCTCCACTGAAATTGTCCATGCACTGTAGTTAACTGATGTATTCTTCAGTTGATTAATGAGTTATTATTTAGTGAATTAATTATTAATTAATTCACACCACTCTCACTAGTGTATCGATCAGTTAGACTAGATACAACTAGATCAACTGTGTCTAACTGAGTTAAACTGAACACAACTCCACCAACTACTTCTACAACTCCACCAAACTCTGTCACATGAGTTCTAACTGAAGTCCTCCATGCATTAGCTCCACTAAACCCTTAGGAATAGCGTAATTCCTTCCGTCAGCTCTTGTGCCACATCTGTGCACTTAACTGAAGTGCTCCAAGAGAATAAGATAATGTTTAGAGTCCAAATATTATTAAGAGCTAATATTATTTGACATATCTATTTTTAGACTGGCAATCTAAAAATAGATTCCACCCAATATGTATAAAAATAGAAGTCCATTTATTTTTCCAACTTGACCAACCATCCACAAATAGCATCCTACAACTCATAGAATATGATCGACATGTCTAAAAATAGACTTTGCGCCAAAAATCACCTATGTGGGCCCCATCTAGTTTAGGTGATCATTTTCCAACTAGGATCAGGAATGATGTTTCAGGATGCCTCCTTCACTGTTTCTTGTTGCAATCTTCAGCACCCTATTATAGTTAGTTTTTCATCATTTAATAGACCATAAGTCTCTTTGAAGGATGTGCCCTCTCTTGAAAATGTAACTAGTTTTGGTCTTCATAATTGTTGTTGTACTCATTTCAATATGTATCCTATGTAACAAACAATAGAAGAAAACAAAAATTTATTATTTTAAAGCATGTATTTCATGCTATTTGTTGATGGTTTTCTAGGTAAAAGTGTGTTCTTCATGATTTTAAGGTTTGTTAGGTATTAAGATTTATTGTTACGAGTCAAAGGAGTCTAACATCATGTTTATAATACCCTTTCGGGCAGAATTTAATTGTAAAAAGAATTATTTTTTAGTCTAAAAGGTCCTGGAAACTCCAAAAGTACAAGTAAGCCTAAAGGAGGTAATTTGACCCACTGGAAAGGCTATATAAAGGAGCAATTCAACCTCATTTAGCACTCACACACTCAAGAAGTTTGATCTCTCAAGAAATAATTCGATCTGTAGCTGGGAAGTTGGAAAACGGAAGAACAAAGTTCTAGGAGAAGAAAGAAGGATGAAAATATTTTTTTGTGCCCTATTTCATTGGTTAAATTGTATTATTGAAAATATAAATGAATCCATTGCCTTGAAAAACTATTGAGACAATTGGATTTTAAGTCAAATTTATAATAATTTTTGTTAGATTTTAAATAAATTTAATAAAAAAACATGGAAAAAAAACAAAAACAACATCTATACTAAACATATTTATAAATTGTTGCAACTTCTAACTTATTTCTTTTTCCCTAGGAAAAATTGTAATTTGTTTCACGATTGAAAAAATTACATGTTGTAGATGATGACAACATATGCAGTATTGAGCTCATCCTGAAATGCAGGATTTATACATGCTCATCATAGAGCAAATAATTATTATTTTCTAGCTTTCTTTTTTTCCACTTTACGCGAGCCTCCATTGCTGGGTGTGGATGTTACTATAGCCATTTGATTCTCATTTACATTAGCTGGGGGCTCTTTGTAAGAATCTGATACATGGGAGAATTTGGATCCACTTATCTCTTTTTCAGGCATAGATTTTGTCTATTGCATCTGTGAAACTGTAGAAATTGGAGTTATCTCAGCGTTATGCTCGATCACGTCTGGCTATGGGTTGATCGTGTCATTCTTAGTGTTGTCATTTGTATCATTTTCTGGTGCTTATGCTTCTTCCGCTTCAGCTTCCTTTGATGCTGCGAATTTCCATCCTTTGGGCTTTTGAGTGTGTCTCTTCTTGTTGTTGTTGTCCTTTTTAGCTTGTGGGCATGTGCTTTGAAGATGTCTCACTTGTAGACATGTACGACATCGAAATGTCGTGTTTTCATAATGAAGAATTTGTGACCATTGTTGATTTTTGTAGTTCCGTATGATGTGGTCAAGTAATCCTTGACTGAGGTCAGCTTCAACACAAGTTCTGGCAAAAGTGAAGAGATGCCTTTGTGGGTTTGATCTAAATCGATCTTGAAAAGTTTCCCCATAGAGTTCCCTATACCTTCTACTACTTGGGGATGCCAAAAATGGAGAGTTAGGTTATCCAAACCGGAATTTTGGATACCACCATGTAGTGTTGGGGTCAAAGTCAGGGAACCAAAGTGTCATAAAGAGTCCAGCATTTCCCCAGAACCAAGGCCCTTCGTTTAAGACATATTGTTTGTCTTGGTCTTAGTCGATTCTGACAATAAAAAAGCCTTTTGAGCATAAGTAAATATCACAATGAGGAGTCCAATCTGTGAAGATCCATTGACGTAGTGCCTTTGATTTGGGCCAGTATCCATTAAATCTGCAGATGAGTGCTTTGGTGTAGAAATCTACATATAGACTATTTACCTCATCCATCGTAATAGTTAAAGCTGGGATCTAGGTTTTCTGCTCCACGATATATGGCCCAGGGAGGGAGGGTGTAGTTTCTGGTGTACTATGAGGTGTTCCCTTTCCTTTAACAACATCTTTGAAAGATGCAGGGCCTTTAGAACTTGTTCGAGAGCTTCCTTTAATGTGTGGTAATCCTGCATTTGTTTTCTTATATACATCAAGTTTTGTAGATCTACTGGAATGCCGGTTTGCTTTTGGATCTTCTGTTTGAGGGTTTGAATCGACATTCCTTTCGAGATCTAAATGCATATGGAATTCCCATTGAAGGTTTTGACAAATAATTGCATTGTGCCTTCATTGGAAATCTTCGAGCAGACTTGTGGAACACACTCTTTCCTTGGATCGATGATTTTTTTTATTGTTGGAGCTTGACAGAGATAGATCTGGGTTGTTACACTGTGGATCTGAGTGTAATGGAGCCCGTGAGTTCATGCTCTTGGACGGTTCTAGTCTTAGATCCAAACAATAGGTGTAATGATAGATCAGGTCCGCAAGCAATGCGAAAGTATAAGATCCTGCAAGAAATCACAAGTTAGCCCATGGATCTGAGTTTGTGGATATCAGATCTATATTAACCGTTTTATATGCTCCAAGTTTTGATTTTGGGTATGCCCCAAATGTCATCTTGTTGCAAATCCATGGATTTGCAGGCGAGGTCGACGACGACGTTGTAGATCTCTGCAGGGATTCCCAAATCCAAACACTGAAAGGATTATTTACCGAGGGTCGATCATATGAGTAGATCGAAGCGTGATCTCTCTAGGTGCTGGGGTTGTTGATAGAAGATACCACCGGCATGAATATTTGCAATCCCTGACTGAGATAATCTCCCGAAGGTCTTGTCCTACATATCGACCAGTAGTGGGTGAGTCTGCCAGTTGGATAGTCTTTGGCAAGTTCGATATCCATGCCGTAAGGTTCCTCTGCGGCATAATACCAAGAAACCCTATATTCCCTTCACTCTCCACAGCCAGACATCCTCGCGTTCTGTTCTCAGAGCCAAGAGGATTTGTGAGAGCCATTTCCTCTTTCTCGCATGAGTAGCTCCTGGTGAAAGGTAACCTCATGAAGGTGGGAGGCATTTTAGAGAAAGTTGCAAAACACCATCCTCCCGCATGCTTCCGACTGCAGAGCCCTCGTCCCTCGTAATATTCAAAATGTTCACACAACTTCTAACTTATATTACATCATGTAAACTAATAAAATCATAAAGAACATTTAAGAACCATTTTAAATATCAAAGTTGAAAAGGTGTTTTTGTAATTGCAATATGCTTATAATTAATATATGTGCAACTCGAGTTCAAGGTTCTTTTAAAGTATATTAGACACACCAATTTGATAAAGGTGAGAAATGTATATTTTAACTAGATGAAAGATATGTTAATACAAATAATTATATTAAGTGGAATACTAGTTCCATGATGGTGATGGTAGGAAAAGGAGATGCAAAATTAAGAACTTAAGTGAGAATATTTGATAAACAAGTGGTGGTGTCCTTATCGAGAAGTCCATGTATTGAATTTGTAGACCAAACTACATCAACAACATGCCTCCCCTGTTATTGGATGCCTCATGGGAACTAACCATTGTTTCTTTCTTTGTTAAGTTACTAGCTCTTTTGTCTGTGCTATGGCTCTCTAACTATGATGGATCTTGCATGTCCACCGTAAATGCAAATGTTAAATAGAAAATCCTAATGCTTAACAATGTTTAGGGCTACATGAATTGATCCAAATCTCTTATGGGCTTTAGTCTTTGAACCATATTTAAACTTATGGAATTTCTTACCTTTGATAGTACTATTGGAACCTTTTTTAATGCAATAATGAGGATCAATGGGTCGCAATACCATGAGTGGTGAGGAATTTCAACAATGGGCTTGGTGATAGAGATGTGGCAGTCATATTACAATGTATAATTCCTACCTTCTTGTAATTAATTCAATGTTGCTTAGAGTAGTTAATTTTAACATATTTATTTGTTGTAGTAGTAAATTAAATAGGTTTTATCGATTGCTAGCTCCAAACCAACCCTTTGCATTAGATTATGTTAAACACACACATGATAGACAAGAGATATGAAATATAGAGCATTGAATTGCATTTATTATTCACAATAATGTACATTTATACATTTGACATGATCGTTGGATTCATCTTCTAAGGTATCTTGGACTCCAAGATTCATCTTCTAATGTCTCTTAGACTCCAATGATTGTTAAACTTGCACACATAACCTTTATCAGATTAGGTGCCTAACATTCCCCCTTAATCCGAAGGGGTATATACGAGTCAAAGAAGAGAGATGTAATACAAAAGTGGCACCCAATGGCTGAATGTGCTCTCTCAAACGAAGGTACAAGGTGGGATAAATCAAGGTCTTAATTGGTGTTGGTTTAAGGATGACCAACAACACTGGAACACTTAGTGTAGTGCCTGAAACTCTTTCAAATCTGGAAAGAAGCTAAAGTCCTATACTAGAGGAAGTGCTCCCAATTTTTGTGACAAGGGAGACCTTTGGGTCTCAACCTAGAATGTTTAGGGAAGTTCCTGGAACTCTTCCAAATATAGCAAGAAGCTGGAGTATTTTTCTAGAGGAAGTGCTCATTAATGCTTTGAAGAGGGATACCATAAACCTAGAAAAGGAAGGTCTTAAACCTGTGGAAAGAAAGGAAGAACCTCAACCTGAAGAGGGAGGTCTCAACCTATGATGGTTTAAGGAAGGACACCAACCAAATTCATGCTTAGGTACTTCTTTGTCTCCGGATACAACTCTAAATCTGGGTATGGTTGTCTTTGTCTATAGGCTTAGGCAACAGGTTCAGGTTGTGGCTTAGGCTCACTTGCTTTATCTTTGAAGCTTGTAGATGGCCATCAATTCCCCCTGTTTCATATACAAGACAAGAATATGAAGATAACTCAATTGCAAGAATTTTCAATCAACAAATTCTGTGATATGAGTGTAATATCTTCTTGGTTGTTGAAGCCCATTGCCAAGAAGTGATCCATCTGTTAGTGTCAGTATTTGCATCCTGCCACCAGTGGTCAAAATATACTCTTTTCATACCATTTTAGGAGTCCCACTCAGAATTTTTTTATCATTCCATTAGGTCATGCAAAAATTTTACTCACTGATGGTAGCCCTAGTCCAAAAACATCACTCTTCCTCAAATTGGATTACTTGCTGGCATAGTTTCATACCTTGTTGATTGTACACCATCCATAAAGTTAATGTCATCATGTCATAATGTCAGTCATGTCATCTTGAAATTCAGTCCTTCAAGGTCTCATATTAGGTCTTTTAGGGTTTTTCAAGGTTTCATTAGGTCATTAGGGTTTCCATGATTCAATAAAACTCCATTCCATTGCATAAGACCAACAAGTAAAGGGTGATCCAATAAACTTCTCTTCACTATGTGAAGATGACTTGTAAAGAAAAGTTCTTGTTTCAACATGTAAATTTTATATTTCTATTATGTAATTTTATGCTCATTATATGTAATAAGTATTGTCCCAAGCTACCAACTCAAACTCATATGCCAAACGGAAGATCAACAAAGTCAAAATGTAAGGAGTGCCAAACTCCAACACATCAACCTACAAAGAAGAAAATCAAAGTAAAAAAGGTATTCAACAAAGTTTTCAAAAGTGAAATGAATCATTAGAAAAGTGGGTTTTAAATCAAAAGATCAATTTCATTCAAGTGTTAAAGCCTTCATGACATCAAATTCAAACTCATTTGTCTCCTATTATCGTTGAGCACACTCCAAGAGGGAAAAATTTCAAGTTTCTCGATGAAAATATGAAAAAAACAGAGTAGAGGGTGCACTTTCTTCAGCGAGGATGCACTTCCTTCAGTGAGGGCGCAATTGATGAGAAAAGCCAGAAACTCAATCAAATTGCAAAAAAATCGCTTCCTAAGCTTCAACAACATCCTCATCGACCTCCAGCAAGTGAGTGAAAGCTAATTCCACCAATTATCCTCTCCATCAAGTTCATTTGTTGGGTTTTGTGAAATTTGTTTTAGAATTTGGTGTTTAAATAATTTTAAAACCCTAGTATCTCCCATTACACTCTTAATACCCCAAATTGCATCTCCCTACACCTTCATACCCTTCCTACATTCCAAAATACCCATCCCTAAACCCCTATATTACAAATCCCCTTTCCCTAACCCTTTTTCCCAATACCCTAAGCCCTAGGTGCTACAACTACCCAGGCTCATAATCTGAAACCTGTAAATAATTTCCTCATCCTAAATTCCACCATATCACTACTCCCTATCCCCTTTCCCATTTCATAAATCCCTAGCACCATCTCCCTCAATTTCCATTTCCCATTCCTCATTTGCGACATAGAATCCTCCTTAGATCCAGATTTGTAGCCCCTGAATGCCATTGAATGTCAGATTGCAGATAAAAGCTTGGAAGTTGAAACATATGATTGAATGATGAAAGATGATTCTGT
Organism: Pinus albicaulis; assembly: GCA_034641835.2. NCBI lineage: Eukaryota > Viridiplantae > Streptophyta > Pinopsida > Pinales > Pinaceae > Pinus > Pinus albicaulis. The sequence goes on along the minus strand of JAXQQM020082843.1, from coordinate 24,238 downwards.
ACCATTATGTTTTGAAGCATTTCAGTTTTTGAAGGAAAATTTTCATAATTTCTGTAAAGAAAAGGATGAGTAGCTTGTATAAAGTCATGCAGTCTCATTAGAACCAATGGAAAATAGGTTCCAGCAGTCTTTTCAAGTTTTTCATGACCCTTTAGTTGATGTGTTAGATGATATTTGTAGTACAATTCCTCCTCTATTAGCTAACTGTGAGCTCGAAAAGGGTGTTGATATAAACTTGATTCGACAGACAGTTTCATTGTCTTGGTCAACAGGAGTCTCATTACAAAGCTCATACAAATATTTGTAGTCATATCAGGAGAGTAATGAAGAAGATTTTTGTTTTATTGTTGATCATCAGGAAAAATTGGTTATTCACGAGTTTTAGGATTCTTTTGCAACTTGCAGCAGTCATCAAATGAAGAAAGCACGGATGTTGGAAATTTTTTAAAATCAAGGTACAAAGACTACCTAGGGAAGAGAAGTAATGAATTAGATGGGCTGGAAATCAATATGAATTCATATGAAGATCCTTTTGCAGCATTCTTGAGGTCAGTTGGTGGGCTCATGCTTTGCAATTTCATCAAGATTCAATCTGATTTCAAGTTTTCATGGAAGTTGCCTTTCAGTAGTTCTCTCTTTTTTCTCATGAGCAAGCACTTGCAGAGAATTCCACTTAGTAGGCAGAATGCTTACATGGTTGCATTGGTTGTTCCATTTCACTTGATCAAGTGATGAACATATCAGTTAGAGTAGGTTTTTTTGAATAAGCTCAATTTTGAGCATCTTTTTTAGTTTGTCAGTTGTGTTTTAGTTTGAGTCAGTTCAGTTTATTGAGTCAAGGTTTCAGTATTCAGTTAGTTTGAGTTTTTGACCGTATTGGCCCAATGGATAAGGCATTGATTTGCAAAATCCAGAGTTATGTGGTTCTTGACACCTCTTTAAGAGCTATCATCCCCAATAAGGCCAATGTTAGTGTCAATATTTGCATCCTGCCATCAGTGATCAAAATATATTCTTTTCATATCATTTTAGGAGTCCCAGACAAATTTTTTTTATCATTCCATTAGGTCATGCAAACAATTTACAAACTGATGGTAGCTCGAGTCCAAAAACATCACTCTTCCTCAAATTTGATTACTTGCTAGCATAGTTTCATACCTTGCTGCCTGTACACCATCCATAAAATTAATGTCATCATGACATAATGTTAGTCATGTCATCTTGAAATTCAGTCCTTCAAGGTCTCATTAGGTCTTTTAGGGTTTTTCAAGGTTTCACTAGGTCATTATGGTTTCAATGATTCAATAAAACTCCATTGCATTGCATAAGACCAACAAGTAAAGGGTGATCCAATAAACTTCTCTTCGCTATGTGAAGATGACTTGCAAAGAAAAGTTCTTGTTTCAACATGTAATTTTTATAGTTCCATTATGTAATTTTATGCTCGTTATATGTAATAAGTATTGTCCCAAGCTGCCATCTCAAACTCATATGCCAACCGAAAGATCAACGAAGTTAAAATGTAAAGAGTGCCAAGCTCCAACATATCAATCTACAAAGAAGAAAATAAAAGTGAAAAAGGTATTAAGCAAAGTTTTCAAAGGTGAAATGAAACATTAGAAAAGTTGGTTTTAAATCAAAATATCGATTTCATTCAAGTGTTAAAGCCTTCATGACATCAGATTCAAACTCATTTGTCTCCTACCATCATTGAGCACACTCTAAGAGGGCAAAATTTCGAGTTTTTGGGCGAAAAGTTGCAAAAAATAGAGTAGAGGGCGCACTTGCTTTAGCAAGGGTGCCCTTCCTTAAGCGAGGGCACACTTCCTTCTACGAGGGCACAATTGACCAGAAAAGCTAGAAACTCATTCAAATTGCAAAAAAATCACTTCCTAAGCTTCAACAACGTTCTCATCGACCTCTAACAAGTGAGTGAAAGCTAATTCCATCAATTATCCTCTGCGTCAAGTTCATTTGTTGGGTGTTGTGAAATTTGTTTTAGAATTTGGTGTTTAAATCATTTTAAAACCCTAGTTTCTCCTATTACACTCTTAATTCCCCAAATTTCATCTCCCTACACCTTCATACCCTTCCTACATTGTAAAATACCCATTCCTAAACCCCTATATTACAAATCCCCTTTCCCTAACCCTTTTTCCCAATACCCTAAGCCTAGGTGCGTCAACTACTTAGGCTCCTAACCCCAAACCTGTAAATAATTTCCCCATCCTAAATTCCACCATATCACTACTCCTTATCCCCTTTCCCATTTCATAAACCCCTAGCACCATGTCCCTCAATTTCCATTTCCCATTCCTCGTTCCTAAGACCACTTTCCACCATCATCACACTTCCCTAGGGTTTTGACTTTAAAACATCATGGCAGAAGAAGAGAACATACCATACAGTGAGGGAGACGAAACAGAGGCTAGAAGGTGACATAAAGGGGGAAGAATACTCATACTTGAGCCAACAAGTACTAGAGAACTTTTGGCATCTCCTATGGTAGGGACATGTTTCAAACATGTTGGGTGTTTTGAGTTCTGTGAGCAAATTCAGAGGGTCCAACACCATGCCATGTTGACCAGGATTTTCATATCCAACCTCCATGAAAACCAAGTTACTCTAGCTGGTGTCACTTTTACTATGTCAACTGCCATCATTTCAGCTGCCATCGATATCCCAAATGTTGGGGAGAAATGGTTCAAGCACAGTGAATTGGAGGAACACTACTATGAGCCTTTCATAAAACCAAGATATAAGAATGAGAAAAAGAGGTTCTTTCCTTTTTCCTACCTCATGGACAGATATGCACCAATGATGAAGATAATCATGAAATATTTTTCACGCGAAGGTAGATTTTCAAGACTTTATACCTATCACATCCGGCTCTTAATGCATTTCACTAGGGTAAATATGCTCAACATACCCTACTACCTTTTATGAAGCATTGATAAGATGGAATTTATTGTCCAGAAAAGGGAGTATGAACATCAAATGATAAGTCTTTTCCATCATTCCCTTATCAAAATCATAGTCCTCTATCATCTCAATGAACTAAACATTGCATGGAGTACCTTCATAGGCAATGATATATTCAGAGAGCTATCTACTCAACATACACAAAATGTGCCTTCATCATCTCAACCATCCACTTCCATCCCTCCATTTCATCCCATAACACATTCATCATCATCAGATCAATCCCCTTCATCCATTTCACCTCCTTCATCTCCATTTCATCATGACATTGGATCACCTAGCAGGATTGAGGTCGGTGAGGCTAAGAGGGCTAATGTGGTTGAGGTTGAGGCATTGCCAAAAACCTACCAGAGAGGTCACATGCATGTTTGTTCCACACATAGTGGAAGGGGTCATGCCTTCTACATCAACAAAGCAGGTGGACAAAGGCAAAGAAAAGGTGATTGAGGGAGAAAGTCAGCCAGAGGTTAGACATGAAGAGAATCTCCATGAGACTGAGCATGATTTTGAGCTTGTTGACCTAGGTGAGGAGGATGATGATGAAAACATCAACATAGGCATCAAAGGAAAGGATGGCAAGATTAGAGAACTCCAGACTAATCTTGACAGGGCCAAGTTTGTCATAAGCTTCCTTGAGTAGGAGAATAAGCAGTTGAAAACCAAGCAATTCATTAATGAGGTTAAGTATATCACAAGTCAAAGGGAGGCAGTAAAAGCTAAATATTTACTTGATGAGACCCTAGAGAAGCATGGTTTGATTGAAGAACAAGAAGAACAATCACCATGAGGCAGGTCGAGAACCATAGGCTTAAAAAGAGCCTTGGAGCTTGAAAGACAAATGCAAAGAGAGACAGTTGATGAAGCCATCCTTGATGATCAATTCTTGGAGATGATGAAAGAAGACAAGGAAGGCTTGCTTCAAGCCATCAATGACCACTTGGAGAAGTTGTTAAAGAAGGCTAAAAAGGACAACAAGACTCAAAGGAGAATGGTCAAACACTATTCCAAAATAGAAAGAAATACAAGGGCAAAACTCAAGGCAGCAAATGCAAAGATTGAAGACCTAACTCACCAAGAAGAGAAGAAGAAATTGGATATACTTGCAGAGGTTTCACTCCAAGCCTAGCCACGTCACCAGCACTCTCTCCACCAATTTTGAAGCCATTTGACCCATTTTTGCAAAATCTGTGTTTATCTGTGTATTCCTGAACAAGTTCATATCAGAAAATTGGTCAGGGCACTTTGAGGCACTTTTTGAGGAAAAGGAGACCACCTGTGGATTCCTAAGGACAAATACATCTAAGAAAACCACTTTTCCAGCCCTGGTTTACAGATTTTGCAGGTCAAAAGGTAAAAAAACTAGCTAAAAATCATGTTTCTGCCCCTATTTTGGCTTAGGCACTGTGCATAGCGCAGTCTTGGGAGATTGAATTTTTGAGGGATCAAATCACCTTCATTTTGCAAACTGGAGACATATAGAAATTAGACTTGAAGATCTTTCCAACAAGCCATTTTAGGCCTGATTTTGACACCTACAAATTAGTCAAAATCCGCCTTGAACAGGGAGGGTGCACTTAACAAAAAAATGGCGCACTTGACCATTTGTTGGTTTTTTTTGAAATTTCACTGTAATTTTGACTTTATCTCAGAAATTGATGTTTCCACCTATGTAATTGAGGATGGTAAATGTAATTATGTTATGGATAAGTTACCTAGGGGTAGATTCATCAGGTAAAAGTTGTCATTAAGTCGAATAAGTTTGAATGTATTTAGGGAGGAGTCACTTAGAGCTTCCTATACTCCAGCTTTCAGTTCAAAATTTTGTGGATCTCTTCCTCACCTCATGGATTCGACCCCTGAGGATGATTGAATGTTGTTTTGGTGTTTATTTAGTCCCTTTCTTCACTCTTAGCAGGGGTTGGAATCAAGACTATTGATCAAGGACTATTGTACTCAGTTTGGCCAGTTAATAAAGAAGAGTTGCAACTATTTTTTGGGATACATGTGGTATGATGTTTATCATTGTTTTTTCCTTCAGTTTCATATGTTAGAGTGTGTTGTCTTCATGTTCATTACATCTCTGTTGTATGATCTCTTTCAAGTTGATAGGCAGAACACATGCTTGCTCATGCTCTGTTTAGGGAAAGATATCATAATTTGTCCATTGTCCTCTGTTTAGGAAGAATACATCTCCCATGCTCTTCCTAGCTCCTCATTAGTCTTAAAACCATCTCATCACAATCATCTTAAAGTGTTAAGCCTTATTCCTACCTTGCCCCATTGAATCTATGCAGCCCTATCTCATTTTCCCTGACCTAGCTCCCTTGACCATACTTTCATCCAACAGCCCGACCAAAATCAATTATCAAAACCCCTGAACTCACACCTAGCCTAAAATCCTAATCCATTCAACCTTCTAGGCTGTGTTTTGTGGAGAGAGCCCTCTCCGACTTGGTAGGGCTAGCTACCATGTTAAAAGGTTGGCTCGCGGTTTCCTCTGTTGGGATTTCTTCCATAGCCTTAGAAATCTGGCAGAGTGATAACACCATCTGAGTTGAATATTTGTTCTTGCAAGAGGTTTGTTTTTTAGGCATATGTTTGAATGATGAGTGTGTTGACCACAATGCTTGACACGTGGATGAATATTAAAACAATGATATTTCACATGGAAAGATCTATCACAATGTTGACATTTGACAATCTGTGGTTATGGAAGAGGAGAAGGAACACGTGAAGATGAACCACCATGAAGAAACCCAACACTCTAAAATTTGATGGGTTTTGAATAATCTAGAGTATGAATGGATACCTCCTAGTCATATCCAAGACTTGTTCTATGCTTGTCGCTGACAAGCTATTCCGAAAGTCTGATGATGGGTTTGGGACGTGCAAGTTGCAAATCTGCTCTTTCAATGACTTAATTAGTTTTTGGTAGCTGATGGGAGTCAGTATCAACCTCAAATAGGGGATTGTTCGGAACAAAAAAAAAAGGTTTAAAATGATGTATTTTCTGTTGTTAACTCTTCTTATTGTAGTTGTGATTCAATTTGTAGAAATTCAATCTTGTGCATTTTGTAAACAAATTATAACGTCATCAAGAGAATTTCGTTGATTTTTATTGTGTCATCAACAGTAGATTGTATTAGAGTTTGTAGGAACTCTAATATTTCACCAATTATAGCCATTTCTCAAATAATCAGAGCAAATGAATATTTTTAGTTATGCCCTTGAGTAACACACAAGACTAAAAGGATGATCAATTTCAACAAAATCAATACTACTCACCATTTCATCAACATTTGCACATAAATTCCTTATAAGTTTCTTTCGAAATAAACCAGTTACTTATTGGAATCATCAATATTAGGAAATCCAGCTAAACACTATTGTTCACTCCCAAATCCATATGGAGCTTCATGTGAATGTAAGTGAACCTTTGTACTGTCATGCATAAGCTTCAAAACAGTCCCATATGTACTCTTAGCCTGTTGAATAGTTGTTGTTATGGGCAAAAGCCCAATACTAATCAATGGTAGATCCAATGGGAGAAGCACACCAAACACAATTTAATAGTTCCTATTGGGTTGTGATTTGCTGGACCAACCTTTTTGTTAGACCTTTAATCATCATGTTGCATTTGTAAAAAGAATTGAATTTGACCTCGTGGAAAATATGCAAAGATAGAAATGGATCTGCAAGTCCAAAAAATTTTGCATCTAGTTTTCAAATAATTGTACATGCACTGGGCATGGAGATGTTAAAACTTTCATGAATGTAGAATCTTTAGAGTTCACGATTTTGAAATTCAAATATGTAGTGAAAATTTTCCTATATCAGAGGTGGTCCAGTCCAGACCAAGTGCATAGAGCAGATAGGGTTATTTTAGTGAATAGCTAAAATGAGTTCTAAATCCAAGAGAAGAAGAGATAACTTGTGTTGAGTGGGAGGAGTGGAAGGCCAACTTGATTTGGAAAAGCATCCTTCGTAGATAGACGATGCTGATGAAGGGGCATGGATGATTTAAAATGAACATAATCACCTATTGAAATCCTCGTTGCTTCTGCTATTCAACTTCTTCCACTGGCGTTCTCTTCTTTGTTGCTGAGCTATGTAAAATTAGGACAAAGACTGATATAATCTAACATTTAAAGTGGCTCAAGACCATAAAAATAACTGCAAACACAATTACTTATTCCAACGGCTAGGTCGTGAGCATGTAATAGAGAAGCACCATAATTTATTTCCGAGTTATCAATGTAGCATGCAGTCAACGTGTTCATGTTACCAAATTCGAATTTGAATTCGATTCCGTACGGAAAAAATTTGACTTATAAAATTCAATACTCAAAAAATTTGAGAATATACATCTTATAATAATAACTTTATTTGGAAATACTTTAATTGAATTTCAAATCAACTATTAGTAAAACTAATTTGGATAATAACTACTCTTAAAAATTATATTTTATAATTTTTATAATTTTTTTAAATATAAAAATAATTTTTTTATAATTTTTAATACAAAAATTGTTTTTTAATAAAAAAATTACTTTTTTATAATTGAAATTTTTAAATATAAAATTTCCATAACATTTTTTAACAATTTTTCATATTTTAAGCCATTCTGAAACTGGAAATACTCAGGTGGAATGGAAGTTTATTTTTTAACAGTTTTTTCATATTTTAAACCATTCTGAAACTGGCAATACTCCAGTGGAATGGAAGTTTATATATATAAAACTGGTGAATGGTGACGTGGAATGGATGTTTAGATTTTTATGTATCACGCTTTTTGAAACTAGTGAATGTTGCCGTGACATAGATGTTTATATAAGTTGCCTGCTTTAGGTTAACTGCTTGTTAAATTCAAACGAGCGTTGGCTGCTTTACGTTGGCTACTTGTTATATTCGAACATCATTCTGGAGCACCGCATCTTTGCTAAGATGTTCAGAATCGCTATCTCTGCTGTGGAGAACTTAACTGATTTAAAGGGCCAGAAATTTCGTACACCGTACCGTATTGAAATTAACGAATTAAACGGCGAACCGAATCATTTCAACGAATTTCCGAATTTTTTCGACCAGTACGGCCGAATTTGGTAACTATGGTTCATGCAATTCGTTAAAGAATAAAGCAAGAAGTTTTGTCATTATATAATTATCAGCCATAACAATATTTAAAGTGAGTCATATTAGGAGCCACAATTCCATTCGCTGACAAGCCATAAGGCATATCAATATAGACGTATTCAGATAGATGAAGCGAGGGACAATCTATCTACCAATCCCTCAACACACCTTTTATTTTATTTTTTATTTTTTTTGGTGAATCCAAGAAAATATCACACTCACTTTTTCACGTTCCATTTTCAGGATTATGAGTACCGAATTTTCCAACTCGAAGAATTATTACAATGGTGGAATCGTGCTTAGCCATGCTTTCTACAAATCTTACCAATCAACATCAACTACAACAACTCTGAAAATGGGTGTTGCTATGCACTAAACAGAGAATACAAATTGATGCTTAGAGATTGCACATTTTGCAAAGAGAAACACTACTACATTTGGCGGAAATTCCGACACCTGTTTCCGATGCTTTTGACCAAATGTCGGAAATTTTCCCAAATTTTTCCCATTCCGCCCGAAACCGTCGCTATACCGACGTCTATAGAAAAGTGTCGCAATACCGACACTTAAACAAGTGTTGCAATTGCGACGTTTAAAGGAAGACGTTGCAATTGCGACACCATGGCCCAAAGCGTCGCCATTGAGACGACTCTAAACGTCGCAACTGCGACACAATGTCTAGGTGTCGCCATTGCGACGTTTGGAGGCACCGTCCTAATAGCGACGCCTTTTCCACTGTCGGTATAGTGACAGTTATTTTCGCGCTACATAAAAATACCAAACTTATATGGGCGCTACATAAAAATTCGAAACTTATATGCGCGCTACATAAAAATGATTTTATTGTTTCGTATTTGTCGCAATAGCTACATTAACGTTTGATATCACGCGCGCATTTTCCCTCTGCTCTTGCAGAACAACATTCACCCTCAGCTCTTGCAGAACAGCATTTTACCTCAGAATTCACCCTTAGTGTTCACCCTCAGCTCTTGCAGAACAAAATTCACCCTCAGCTCTTGCAAAATGGTAAGTTCTTACTGCAGGCCCTTCCTCCTATAGTAGGGTTGACTCTATTTGGGTTTTTTTGGTCAATTCCATTGGATTGTGTTAAGCTGTAGGGTTCTCTCTAGATGTCAAGAATCAAGATTCAATACCCTCTATTATCTTCATCACCCAATACAAGATTTAAATTTTTCCCAAAGAAACGCTTATTAATTTGGCAGCCATTATTTCTCCCTGCTTTAAAAACCCTACATTTAAATGAAAACAAGCATTGCATTTCAACTACAAAAATCTATTAGTGTTCAAATGTACATGTGCGCTACATTAACGTCTGATATCACGCGCGCATTCGCCCTCCGCTCTTGCAGAACACCATTCGCCCTCAGCATTCGCCCTCAGCTCTTGCAGAATCAAATAGAGGCTACTCAAAGGATCATGTACCTCTTACCAGGAGTCACTTCCACAAACCCGATGAAATTTCTTCACACATCGTGATACCACCATGTAATGTCAAGATACTTAATCCTTAGCCACAACTCTCTGTCATCATCCATGAGATCCATGGCAAAACCCTCCAGGTCATTCACTTATATTCGAAGCTCTCTCCCCGCGGCGATCACTTCAAGCATTGTGTGATCTGGAGATGTTTCATCTACTAGCTCTTCATCTACCTCCATAGACATGCATATGTCACTACTACATTTGGCGGAAATTCCGACACCTGTTTCCGACGCTTTTGACCAAATGTCGGAAATTTTCCCAAATTTTTTCCATCCCGCCCGAAACCGTCGCTATACCGACGTCTATAGAAAGGTGTCGCAATACCGACACTTAAACTAGTGTCACAATTACGACGTTTAAAGGAAGACGTCGCAATTGCGACACCATGGCCCAAAGCGTCGCTATTGAGACGACTCTAAACGTCGCAACTGCGACACAATGTCTAGGTGTCGCCATTGCGACGTTTGGAGGCACCGTCCTAATAGCGACGCCTTTTCCACTGTCGGTATAGCGACAATTATTTTCACACTACATAAAAATACCAAACTTATATGGGCCCTACATAAAAATTCGAAACTTATATGCACGCTACATAAAAATGTTTCGTATTTGTCGCAATAGCTACGTTTGATATCACGCGCGCATTCGCCCTCTGCTCTTGCAGAACAGCATTTTCCCTTAGCATTCGCCCCTCGCCGTTCGCCTCGCCTCTTTCTCGGGTCAAAGATTCGCCCTCGGGCCTCTCGTAAAAAATGGTAAGTTCTTACTGCAAGCCCTTCCTCCTATAGTAGGGTTGACTCTATTTGGGTTTTTTTGGTCAATTCCATTGGATTGTGTTAGGCTGTAGGGTTCTCTGTAGATGTCAAGATTCAAGATTCAATACCCTCTATTATCTTCATCACCCAATACAAGATTTAAATTTTTCCCAAAGAAACGCTTATTAATTTGGCAGCCATTATTTCTCCCTGCTTTAAAAACCCTACATTTAAATGAAAACAAGCATTGCATTTCAACTACAAAAATCTATTTGTGTTTAAATGTACATGTGTGCTACATTAACGTCGATATCACGCGCGCATTCGCCCTCCGCTCTTGCGAACACCATTCGCCATAACGTCGCCCTTGGCTCTTGCGAACGACGCATTCGCCTTCGACGTCGCCCACCGAGCTCTTGCGGAACGGCATTCGCCCTCAACGTGCAGCCTGAGCTCTTGCGAACGGCATTCGCCACAGGTTCGCCAACTCTCTTTCGACATTCACCACCACGGCCCTCAGCTCTTGCAGAACAGCCTTTGCCCTCAGCATTCGCCCTCAGCGTTCGCCCTCAGCTCTTGCAGAACAACATTCGCCCTCGGCTCTTGCAGAACAACATTCGCCCTCAGCTCTTGCAAAATGGTAAGTTCTTACTGCAGGCCCTTCCTCCTATAGTAGGGTTGACTCTATTTGGGTTTTTTGGGTCAATTCTATTGGATTGTGTTAGGCTGTATGGTTCTCTCTAGATGTCAAGAATCAAGATTCAATACCCTCTATTATCTTCATCACCCAATACAAGATTTAAATTTTCCCAAAGAAACGCTTATTAATTTGGCAGCCATTATTTCTCCCTGCTTTAAAAACCCTACATTTAAATGAAAACAAGCATTGCATTTCAACTACAAAAATCTATTAGTGTTCAAATGTACATGTGTGCATCACTTGTGTAGGGTATTCCTTTTCCACTTTCACATTATCCAAGAATGTGTGCAGTATAATTCATATTTTTTGTGATTTAGATTATCTTGAAAAAGGAAAGGTAAATTATTTCCCATGGAAAAAGAAGGTTTTCCCTTTTTATAGGTTGTTTGGACTTACGTGGAAAAATTTATGGTATGCCTTTCATATTATGTAGTTTAAATTTGAATTAACGGATTATTCTACATGAAAATATAATTACCTATGTGATGTCCTTCATCACTAATTAAAATTATAGGGTTTCAATTTCCTAGACTCTAACTCATCTGATGCTAAATTCTAGGTTCTCATTGGTGGATCACTCTTCCATTGAGTTCCTTTCCCTCTGGATCTTGTCATACTTTAAAAGTCATCAATGATACATATATTATTTCAGGTATCCCAAAAGGCTTTATAGTAGAACATATTGTGAAGTTTTTTTGACACTTGAGGATTATTTTTAGAACTGCAACGCGGTCTATGCTATCGAGTTATATATCAAGCAACTTGTCCTTAATAACCACATGAGGTAGGTTCAACCGGTTTGAACTTGTTGGGACATAGCATATGAAGTTGTGTGATGAGTCCATATCACAGGTCTATTATGGTGACAAAAGTGAAGACACGTAATGATAGTTATTATGTTAACATTACTAGAAACATTTTCGAAATTATCCATGCTATCAAGATGTCAAAATTCCAGGCATTAGGTGTCAATACTCGTAGCTAATAGATAATAATAATAATGTAAAAAAATCACAACTTTATTCTTGAAATATGATTGTTACACATTGGTAACCTAGTTCATGAGTTACTATCACCCAAAGATTGCAAAACAAACTTAAAATATAAATTAAACCAACATGAGAATCCATCTAAGGGTTTCTCGACAAAATCATGCCATAACCTGGCATTTTGAAACCCAAATTTGAATCCATCATAAGTAATACAATGCAAACTCGGATGGATTTTCAATGCATGTTTGCATGCTACACTTATTCTCTGTCTAGATATCATTTTTTAAATGGAACCATTAGTCAAGCCCACAATCCTTTTTATGTGAAAAATTTCAGCTCTATTTGAGCTCTTTTTTTCTCCACCACCTCCATAAACCAGTGTTACACGGGGTCTCGCCCCCCCACCTAGGGGTCTAGATTCCTCGCCCCCTCTCGCTCCGGGGTCTTGGGGACTTCTAGGGGATGTTTCCCTCACGCCCCCTCACGTCCCCTCACCGCCCCTTTTAGTTTATGGTTTCGTGTTAAAATTTGTTGTGCCACTTAGCATATTTGAGAATCCAAGTGATTCTGATTCAGATGGTGACATGGTTGATCTTGATATATTCGTGTAGAAGTTGGATGCAGAGACTAGTGGGGCATTAACTTGAGCATTTATGCTCATTTATCAGTATGATGATATCATTTGATATTCATATGTTATGTTTTATGTTTTATGTTTAAGACATAACTTATTTGCGTTTAAGTTTTATGTTTCAGACTTGAGTTGTAAACTTCAGTTTAAACTCTATTTTGAATCTTGATATAATATGTCATATGATATCTTAAACTTTATTTTCATTGTACATTATTAGTAGTTACATTAATGATTATATAGTTACAAACTTACAAACTTACATGCATGATTGTATGATGTATGTTTTAACTTTTAACTTTTAAATTTGTTTCAATTATATGATTCATCATTCATCGATTTGTGGACTTGGTGGAACATTGCCATAAACATATGCAAACATATATCATGATCTTGGAATTCCATTACATATGTATGTGCCAATGTTCCATAATCTTGCCCCATCATCAATTTAAGAAATTTCCATTGACTATCAAATTATGGAGGGGGGGAACTTTTTGCTGCAACATTTGGCTCAAAATCAGGGACCATCTTTGTATGAGGTGAATGAGAACTATAGATATTTGAAGAAGTAGATTAGTGCCTTTTCCTCTGGCCATGGAGTCATATACAGTCATCCATCACAAAAATTTGTCTTTGTTCATTCTCACCTTGAAAGTTGCAAAAATTCATGCCCTAATTGAAACGACACTAAATTTGAAAGATATAATAAAAATGCAAGCTAGAAGTACCCTATTAATACAAAGGGAAAACCTTCCTACCTACCCTAACTGAGATAAATTTTGATTGAATAGGAAACATGATATTGCCAATGGAGTTGATCCAACAACTAGTTAAATGTATGGGACTAAATCATGCATTTGATTTCCAGGGAAACATGCACATGAAGAGAAAAAGTGTAGAATTAATGGAAAATCCATACATGCCACTTATGAAAACTACACCGAAAGGTCAAAAAATACTTAAGGCCTTAACTTAATTTGAATCCAAAAATGACAAAACGGGATTAGTGAAAACACGAGAGTGGTGTGGGTGAACAACATAAATAAAAAGTGAAGATACCTTTCCCCAAGATGCCTTTGTCACCGTTGTATGAAAACATGTTTTCCTTTCCCTTTATACATGCAAGTGAATGCATTATGGGTATGGTGTTTTCCCAGAATAGGAGAAGCCTACTTAAATATATCATTTGTGGATTGAATGTTTGGGTGCCTTAATGTGCAATGACATGTTTCCAGGACTGAATTCAATGCAAGGCATATTTGAAACTCTAACTCTGTCTTCAGGTGTCTTATTAGAAATTATTTCAGTTTTCATTTTGTGTTTTCAAGTTAGATATTGTTTTCAAGTTTTTACATTTATAATTTTATTGCAATGTGGCAGACTGATCAGAGCAGTGCAGGAACAACCCCAAGACAGGATGATCGCGGAAAGAGGCCGGCGGAAGAACATGTAAAGTGCCAGCATTGCTCTATCTTTAGGTATTTTAGTTATTTACATAATTGAAATAATATTAATTTTGTTCAAATATGCAGACACCTAGCCATGGTACGCATGATGATTCCCTCTTTGAGGAAGAGCTTTCTTCATCCCTATCTCCAGTGTTCTTGTTGCAAAAAAAGGCACGAGATGCAAGGTCGGAATTTAATGCTTTGATAGACGCGCCTCAAACACCTGAAACAGAAGAAAGGATACAACATCTTATGAGGCAACTAAATAGATATCGGGTAATAATAAAAAGTCAAAAGGATATTTTTTTTGTTCTGCATGAGATGAATTGTGATAGTTTGATTTTTAATTTTTACATTGACTAAACTAACAAAAAGTTCTTTTGTATGTAGCGTTTTCTGGCATTTGCTGAACCCGGTGTTGGTGGTAGTGGGACACAAGGGCAAGAGATTGCCCAAGAACCCTCTCGTACACCTTCTACTCCTTTAGGTGCTAGCCAAGAAACACACCCTGCCCAAGCAGACACCCAGCCAACCGCTGAACGTGTTGGCAATGATGAGGCTGATATGGCCAGCTACATTATTGCGTTTCCTGGAGCTACACGTGTCAGCTCCACAGGGACCATTAATGGCACGTTGTTGGTGAACAATGAGGGTGTCCCTATAAAGCATGTACAACTCCCAGGTAAATTTTAATATTTTAACTATTTCATGTACTTTATCTAAAACATATTTATCATGATTTTTATTTTTTAATTAATGATAATATCTTCTTTTTCTTTTGGTTTTATTCTGTGTAGGAAACAATGAGTTCTACAGGATTCTGGAGAGCCATGCGTTGGTAATTTTTGGCCCAACCATACGTACGGGGTGGAATTCCCAGAATTCCAACCTGAAAAAAGAACTTCTAGATTATCTAGAAGCCCTTTTTGGGGTCTGCACATTTGACAGAACAGCGGTGGCTCAGGTAGCCGGCAAATATTTGAAATATACCAGGGACACCTATAGGACGCAATTGCAATTTAACCCTAGATATGAGCGTCCTCTCGCAGTTTCAGAGAGTGAGTGGAGAGCACTCATCCATGACGGAAAAGAGAAAAGGGCAAAGAAAGAAGGAAAAATGCCAACTGGACCCGCAAGATAAATTACAACTTTAATTCAATAGCTTTAATTTTCTCTATGTCTAAAATAAAAGTGTGCTACGTCATATCTGACTTCAATATTTTGATGCTAGGTTGCCTAACACCTCAAAGGCAACCAAAGCTAGGATTGAAAAAAAGGGCCATCACAAGCTAGGCCAGGGCGGCTACTTGAAATTAGCTGCAAGAATTGTAATTAAGTAGCTAAACATCTTATAATTAATTGTATCGCCTTCCAACGTTTTTGTAATCCTATCAGATATGATTAAAAATACACAATCATATATAATGTAGGGTGATGAATTTGGAACAATAACTACAGAAGAAGATAAAAATATTTCTTTCCGTTTTGGCTATCAAGCTGTAGTTGAACGTCGCAGAAGCTTGGGGCAGGTCCCAAGATCTACAATGCCTGATAAGGTAAAACATTAACCTTTCAATATTTTTGTTTTCGTCCATAAATTTAATGTTTAACAACTTTGTTTAAATCAGGGGAGCAACACTACCGATGAGGTAAATAACCCAGTTTTAGAGCTAGATGTAGATGATCCTCTCGTGCAACCTGATCATTGTAGTGGGGACCAGGCCGACAATGCTACTATCAGTGAGGGCCGTGACGGTAATTAATTTCCACTTATAATTTTTTCTAATTATACCTTGATGGTTGTCCTTATAACGTTTTTTGTTTAAATGACGGAGAATGTTTCCCTTGAGGATCTTACCACCAGAGAGGAAGACAGGGCAACAGTCCCAACGGCGACAACTGGTGCACCAGGTAAATAATCTCATTGCAATTTTTTTTATTAATATTACCGAACTAGTTCAATGATATTTAAAAACTGACAATTAAAATTTAATATTATCTGTTTTTGTAGGCGATGCCCCATCATTGGATGAGACCAGACATCGTGACTACGCAACTAGGTCAGCGGCGACAACTGGTGCACCAGGTAAATAATCTCATTGCAATTTTTTTTATTAATATTACCGAACTAATTCAATGATATTTAAAAACTGACAATTAAAATTTAATATTATCTGTTTTTGTAGGCGATGCCCCGTCACTGGATGAGCCCAGACATCGTGAATACGCAACTAGGTCAGCAGTGCGGGTTGAAAGGCACGAAACAGGAGGAGAGCACGATGATATTGATGATGTAATTAGGAGCTTTAAAAATAGGAAGAAGAAAAAGAAAATTTGACAATGTAAAATATTGTATTATTATAAGACAAACGTTACCATACTTGGAACGTTTTTTGCGTTATATAAAAAACTCATTTATCATACTATTTTTATGTCAAGCATTAATTACAATGTTTCCTTGCGTACTTTTTGTTGAATTGTTTTTTTATTAGTTATTGAATATTTTTTTTATGCTCATGAAAGTAAAAAATGAAATATAGATTGGGTATTAGAGAATTGAGAGTGATGTGAGGGGGGGGGGGAGGGGCCATAAGAGCTTCCACCTTCACGTGGTTGGCCCTGTTTAGTAGAGAATAATTTATTGGAGCGATTTAATCTTGGAGCAAACCTCCCTTGATCCAGCGTAGCAACAAAAAAGTCACTGTTGACTTAGTTGCTACTCTTTCGGATCGTGGGAGGCTTGTTCCAAGTTCATGCGACTCCAATAAATTGTTCTTGAAACGAAGAGGAGCTTATTCAGGTATGTTTTGACATTTTCAACATATGTTCTAACATTATCATAAGAATGCATCTTAGAGTAAAATATACTACATCAATTACTTGTATTTATTGTATAGATAATGATGGATTTTGATTGACTTGGCAGTGCAGGTACAAATCCTCTTGCATCATGAGCATTACAATTTGTCAACCAGGGTAATGTCCAGGATATTTTTTCTTATGCGCTTGACCGGGTTCGTAATGTCACATTTTTTAAGTTCCTTTACAGTTCATAATTCAATATTAAGCTTGTTCATGATTATTATCTAGGTTTTTTGTATGTGTTTTTTCATCTATTTGATTGTAAGCAACTCTGCATGTTTCCTGCTGTTCACTATGATTTCTCCCATTACCACTCCCAGGATGAATCCGACTTTATTGTTACATAGGTTACTTTATTGTTACTATGATTTCTCCATTTACGATTTGATAGGTTACATCATGTAAAGTTGTCAATCTCAGGTTGGTGATGAGCTTTAGTTCTCCAGATTTGGGGCTTTTCTGATATTTTCTCCCTCATGTCATTCCTGCATCACCTCGTTGTTTGAGCATGCCAATTTTCTACCACTTGTACCAATTGGCACATGTCAATCTCTGAGTGGTGCCACATTTCACCTATTTTCGGTGAGAGTTTAGGGTTTCTCTAACATAGCTTCAGAAATCCGATTCAGTGCCTGCTTGAATATTGTCACATAATACTTATGGTTTGGATTGATGAGCATGTTATGAATGGTTGGTTGATTCATAAGAACCACCCATAAATCTCCCTTCCTCTAACACAGAGAAAATAAAAATTTCTTTGACAGGAGACAGAGTTTCAATACTTTGAAAACAAACTTCTATTCCCTTCAATAACTCAAAAAAAAAACTATTACACTTCTTCCTCACTGAGAGGGATTACAAAATTATGACTGCTACAAAACGCGGTGCATAAAACCAACTCACTGTCTGTTCAAAACAAACATACTCTGTCTCTAAAACACTCTGCTGTGTTTTTCACTTTCGCACTGTTGTGCATACACACTTAAAAAGTTACACTCAGTCTTTCACTTTTTACACACTGTTGTGTAATAAAAAATTTACGTATTGTCTATAAAAAAAACTACCAAGCTTTTTCGTCCTTTTTATTTTTATATGCTGTAACATATAAAACATATTATAATAAACCCTCTTTTTTAAAAAATAAAATTAAAACTAAATTCTATGGCCCACCTTTCATTTCACATATGATATATATATAACATATGTATATATTAAACTATCAAAACATTAAAGAACCCTTTCCGTCGGACTTCAAAAGTCTGAATAGATTGAATTTCAAACCAAATTCGCGTTCCAAAATGGGATGCTGACGTCTGCCTAATTTTAACTCGAATTCTCAATCTAATGTGCCCTATCAAAAATTCGGGTCCGGTTTTCAGGTTTTCAGATTCCCTTCAATTTCATGCAATCCAATATTAATGCTCCACGTGTCCTCCTTTTGAATTTACAAAACTGTCAGGTAAATTTCTGTTTGTTTAATTTCTGGTTGGTGAATTGCGTTAATGTTGGCTGTTGTGTTTAAATACAATCCTGTACAGAAATATGGTTGTGGCCGTCTACAAAAAAAACTTGCAGGAATTTTAAATGATGAATTAAATTTCTGGATGGCATGCAAGCAACCTCCAAAAAAAAATGTTGCTGCTGCATCCGTCCTTCTGCTGCAGCAGTTGAAGTTAAAATTCAACAGCACGGGGTTTAATAAGTGAGGGTGTAAAGGTAACTTTTTGTCGATGGTACTGGATTAAGATCATCTATTCATTTTTGTAGGGTCTTATGGTGTTTGGTTTTTTAGTTTTAGGTTGGGTTTATTGAGTCTAAGATAGTTTTTGAGTGAAAAAATTGCTATCAGGTATTAAAAAATTTTGGTTCTTTTGTCAAAATTTATGAGCTTGTTAGGAAATACAAAGCTGACAATGGTTGTATCTTAAATTTGTGGAAAATAATTTGAAATGAAACCTTTTTGTTTAGGTTGTTGCAGCAGGTGCAAACCCCGTTCAAATTACTAGGGGCATTGACAAGACAATAAAGGCCCTTGTTTCGGAACTCAAAATTTTGTCAAAGGAGGTAAACGCTTGCCTTTTGAGTAGGATGGTTTTCCTTTTTGCTAATGGTTTGGTGTATCTAATTGAATTAGTTGCCTAAGGTATTTTTGGTTGCAAACTCATTTTCATTTTTCATACATTATAGGCCTTGTGGAATACATTTTATTGTGTGGTCTTGTTAGATCTACAACATTTGTAGTTGTTTAGTCTTATGGCCGAGGTGCACTTTTATTATGGAAATAGTTGATGCAATATTGTCATTTAATCATTACTGCAGGGTAGCATGTTGAGAAGTTTTTGTGAAACATTTGGTATTCAAAATGACACTTGATCCTATACAGCATCATGCACTTGACTTCAAAATTTATATTCAAAGTGTGCCAGACAATTCTTGCAAAATTTCAAATATTTAGGTTGTTTTAAACCATTATCTTTTTCATGTATTGGATGCTGAAAATGTGAAAAGACTTTGGTATGAAACCAACTGGTGAATAATTTCCAGCACAACAACCACTTCCAAGACATGATTTAGAAGTAGAACAAATGTGCTTATGAAGCATAGAAAGATATCATTGATGCATTGTCAATGTTTGGCTAGGGTTATTTTTGGAGAAAATAACTCCTTATTCCTAGAATAGTGATCTTCAATACAAGTAAATGCCAGAGAAGAGAGATCATCGTGTGACGCAACAAAACTGAAATTGGACCCCCAAGGAGAGTTGGTGTGTCTACAATCGTTGTGTCAGCATTTTCCCTTGGTGTACCCCGTTCTTTTCCTCCAGCCTGAGTCTTAATTGACTTCTTCTTTCTTCGGGTTTATTTATCAAATTCGTAGAATTTGATAAATAAATACTATCCACTATGGTTGGACTTTAATTTATATTCCCGACTTTATATTATCTCCAATCCTTATAACCAATGTTTAACTTTCAACACTTTGTATTTATACTCCACGTTTCTTTTTAAATAAATAACTTGTAATGAACTTTCGGCTCTATATTTCACCACCCGGCCTTACAACAATCACGCTCTAGACTTATGCTAATTATCCGCCAATCGTTTAATTAAAAAATTTCATTATACTCCGGCCCCACCTATATATATCAATAACCAATCAAACACTCGTATCGTACCTGGCTATCCTCCTCACACCTTAGTTAACCTCCGGGCAAGTTCAACGTGCGACCACCGTCCGATGGCCCTTCTCCAAATCAACGACTCTTGGCAATTTCGCTCGGCTTCCAACGTCGGGCTTTAACGTGCGATGGCGCGGGTTAAACGGTGGTTTTCCGGGGGTCACTTCACCACGTGTCGCATTCCCTATGGAATCGCTCGCGAATAGGAAATACCACCTACTCCGCAAAAGCGGTGCGATATGGGCAACCCGCTTTTGTGATTCCGCTCGTGGTTTTGGTAGAGGGCTTGACCACGGGTGCATGTCTGGTTCCGCTATCCTTTTGTTTGTTAACTCATGTCTAATCCTCGGGTCAGGTTCCGAAAGCACAACAATTTTGTCTCTTTATTAAGCGGGATTTTAATATGTGTATTATCAAAGAAAACCAACACAAATTTTATAAGAAAATTGTTCAAAAGTCGAGCCCGCCGGACTTCAAACGGCGATAAACCATAATTCAAACCAAATTCACGTTCCAAAATAGCCTGCTGACGTCGGCCAATTTTGTGACGCGAATTTCTTATCAAATTCGCCCTAATATTTTACGGATCCGGATTTCCACTGCGTGAGCGGCCCAAACAAAGATCCGCTCCAATCAATTTTTGCCACGTGTCCTCAATAAAAACTTGCCCTGCTCCCGGCTGCGGGTGCATTCGATGGCGTTTAAGGTGATGGGACATGGATATGGCGATTTCATATCATTCACATTAACATTTAACGCTGTTCGATTAAGTTTTCACATCAAATCTACATTAATTAATTTTTAACACAGTTCAAGATCGGACCTCCACTCCTCTGAGCGATTCCGCACGCTCCAATTTGATCCGGCCTTCGGCTCTCATTATTAATGATCAGAGATTCATTATGAAGGGCGTCCTTTGATTGCATTGCAGACGAGTCGACATACAAAATGGCGTTTAGCCATGGTTTTTCAGACAAGCCGGTTGCTGGATTACACTGTCTGGTAACTGTGACGATAAGGAGAAGTGGCCAGCGGAACTTCTGCCTAGACTTTGCTGCATATTTCCATTTCTCTCGGTTCTGTCTCTGTCTGTCTTCCTCTGTTAATTGGAATTCTGCTTCTTCATCTCTTGTGCCCACTGCGCCTGAGATTGCACCCATGCCTCGCGTGCATCATAGGATGCGTTGCCGCAGGGGGAGCACTAGAGGTCAATCCCGGCGCGCTCCCTCCAGCACCTCAACAGAGATGACTTCCGGCCTGTCCAGTGATTATTACTTAGGTCGATATCCAAATACTAGGAGTGGGCAGGGTCGTCTTGTAGCATCTGGCCACCGTATGGATTCCCCTGCTCCTGGCTTCCCCACCGCTAGTTCACCTTCTCCCACGACGTGCACTGCGCAATTTTCCTTTGATTGCACTCTCAACCGCCCGCGAATCACAGTTGTAGTCACTGTGGTCTTCCGCGAGGAGGCCCAAACGGAGGAAGAATGCACCCGTCCGGCGGGTCTGAGCTCGGAAAAAGCCGGCCAGCATTCGGGCCTTCAGGAGGGGAGCCGTGGCATGCATGTGGAGGTAGCACCTAGCGATCCTGGACCTTCCGAAGGATGGTGCCGAATCGTGGAGGAACCAGCGGAGGATTAGTTTGGTTAATTTGTTTTTCTTGCTTAGCAGGCCCAGTTAATTGGGCTACTTTTAGTTTATTTTACTGTGTTGGACCTTTAAGTAATATTTTTGAATTCTGTAAATTAAACGTTCAAGACTGGTTTCCCCGTATGAGGGCAGTCTTCTTAATTTTTTTATTTTTTGATGACAAATTTGCCATGAGTATGGCCAGGCAATGTTTTTGACTTCGGTGTAATTTTATTCGCAATGTTAATAGATTAACTTTACTTTGAATTCTCACATGATTAGCATTTTTCTTGATCTTTTCAAGGATTTTGGGTACTTTAATTTGTATTTGGAACAATGGACGTCGGTACTCTATCTGTTGCTTTATTGTTCTACATACTACTATTTCACTTTCTTATAGATGCCTCGGGCATATTTGAATGCTTTCTCAGATTGTCGATAATCTCCATGTGGACCGTTACTGGATTTTATATCATGTCCCTGTATGTGACATGGGGTATTTTTCTATCATTGTCTGGGATGGGACTTCCACTTTTCTGGATGGATATTTGGGTTCCAATCTTCAGATGTGAAAATTTAATGACTTCATGGACTGTTTTACTTCATATAATATATTCAAAACAACGTTTTTTCTCTTGTGAAAAAAAATGATTAATTTTTATCACTCTGCCTTCAAAACTAGCGATGCTGGTCTATGTTGCTGGTTTATTGATATGGTCTGATGGTCTTTTTATATTTTGGACATATCGCACTCCTCACATGATTAGCATTTTTCTCTGTTCAAGGATTTTGGGTACTTTAATTTGTATTTGGAACAATGGACGTCGGTACTCTATCTGTTGCTTTACTATTCTACATACTGCTATTTCACTTTCTTATAGATGCCTCGGGCATATTTGGATGCTTTCTCAGATTGTCGATAATCTCCATGTGGACCGTTAATGGGTTTTATATCAAGTCGTTGTATGTGACATGGGGTATTTTTCTATCATTGTCTGGGGTGGGACTTCCACTTTTCTGGATGGATATTTGGGTTCCAATCTTAAGATGTGAAAATGTAATGACTTCATGAACTATTTTACTTCATACAATATATTGAAAACATTGTTTTTTCTCTTGTGAAAAAAAAAAATGATTAATGTTTATCACTCTGCCTTCAAAACTAGCGATGCTGGTCTATGTTGCTGGTTTATTGATATGGTCTGATGGTCTTTTTATATTTTGGACATATCACACTCCTCACATGATTAACGTTTTTCTCTGTTGCGGGATTTTGGGTACTTTAATTTGTATTTGGAACAATGGACGTCGGTACTCTATCTGTTGCTTTACTATTCTACATACTGCTATTTCACTTTCTTATAGATGCCTCGGGCATATTTGGATGCTTTCTCGGATTGTCGATAATCTCCATGTGGACCGTTACTGGGTTTTATATCAAGTCCCTGTATGTGACATGGGGTATTTTTCTATCACTGTCTGGGGTGGGACTTCCACTTTTCTGGATGGATATTTGGGTTCCAATCTTCAAATGTGAAAATGTAATGATTTCATGGATTGTTTTACTTCATATAATATATTCAAAACAACGTTTTTTCTCTTGTGAAAAAAAAAATGATTAATGTTTATCACTCTGCCTTCAAAACTAGCGATGCTGGTCTATGTTGCTGGTTTATTGATATGGTCTGATGGTCTTTTTATATTTTGGACATATCACACTCCTCACATGATTATGATTAGCGTTTTTCTCTGTTGCGGGGTTTTGGGTACTTTAATTTGTATTTGGAACAATGGACGTCGGTACTCTATCTGTTGCTTTACTATTCTACATACTGCTATTTCACTTTCATGGACTGTTTTACTTCATATAATATCTTCACTTTCATGGACTGTTTTACTTCACTGTTGTAGGGTTTTGGGTACTTTAATTTGTATTTGGAGCAATGGACGTCGGTACTCTATCTGTTGCTTTACTATTCTACATACTGCTATTTCACTTTCATGGACTGTTTTACTTCACTGTTGTAGGGTTTTGGGTACTTTAATTTGTATTTGGAACAATGGACGTCGGTACTCTATCTGTTGCTTTACTATTCTACATACTGCTATTTCACTTTCATGGATTGTTTTACTTCATATAATATCTTCACTTTCATGGATTGTTTTACTTCATATAATATCTTCACTTTCATGGACTGTTTTACTTCATATAATATCTTCACTTTCATGGACTGTTTTACTTCATATAATATCTTCACTTTCATGGACTGTTTTACTTCACTGTTGTAGGGTTTTGGGTACTTTAATTTGTATTTGGAATAATGGACGTCGGTACTCTATCTGTTGCTTTACTATTCTACATACTGCTATTTCACTTTCATGGACTGTTTTACTTCATATAATATCTTCAAAACAACGTTTCTCG
>MU968478.1:366690-430548 GCA_034641835.2 Pinus albicaulis | reverse complement strand
TGGTTCCCATTGTTGGGTGAAACTATTGTCGTTTTAATTCTGTTGTAGTACTTGCCCAACCATTTAATTTGTCAATCCGAGGTTTGTAAGCTTACGAAGCACATGCACTATATATGCAGGACTGAAGTGGAACTAATCTAATCTAAATTGCTGAAATCAAATTAATCTAGGAAAGCAGGAAATTGCATAAAGGAAAAGAAATACAACATGTGAAGAGCTGAATGAAAAACAACATATGTGAGCTCACAACAATAAAGCTATCTCAAATTACATTACAAGAATCAAATGAAAAACCATGAAAGCATACAATAAAAGAATATGGATCACAGTTAAGAATCCCCTTCTCCTAATTACAAGACTATCTCTGAAAACTCCAAAACTAATCTAATGAACTAATGAATTCTGAATTCTCCTGAGCTCCTCAAAATGAAGAGAGAGCACTCTCTTATATACATGAAGAAGCTAACCATCTCATTCAACCACTCTCAACTACTTTCCCATTATTACAAGACATGATCCCTTTGAATCCTCCACACATCTCTCACATATCTTGAATAAGACATACCAACCAAATCCTCCATGATCTTCTCCTTAGAAATAGGCTTGAATAATTATCTCCTTAATATGGTGGAGGAGATATTCCAGAAGTTTAGAATTAATCCTTCACATTTCTCCTACACATTACAAAGCTCACACATTTTTGAGATATATATAAAAACATGTATATTTTCTAATATTAATCATAAATTCACTTATAATACAAAAATGAATAAAGTGGAAAATAAGAAGGTGAAACCCAAATGTATTTATGGAAATGATATAATGAAAGGTTAATGGGATGATAAGATGTAAGGAATAGTGAAGGGAAAGGTGGATGGAAATACGACATTTCTAAGTCCCAACATCCCCCCCAACTGAACTTGTTGCATGTCCTCATGCAACCATGCATGGATCTCTTTTAAGAACGTTTGGCATCTGAACTTTGACTTTGCATGATGATGAATGTTTCCAGGATATGTGAAGGATATGAGTAACATCTTACATTTTCTTATGGTTGGTTCTTGTGTGACAACCATGAATACAAAGAATGTTGGTTCTTGTGTTAACAACAGTCATTTCGTTTTCTATTCTCTTTTCTTATGGTTGGTTCTTGTGTGACAACCATTAATACAAATAATGTTGGTTCTTGTTTTAAAAACATTCATTTCATTTCCTGTTCTCTTGCTACAATAATAATGTAAACACTCACTGGAAATCATAAGCTATCAATGTGCATAAGAAAGCCCTTTTGTAATATTCATGAAGTATGCCAATATGTATATTAATACGTATGAAGCAAAGTGCAACAAAGTATCGTTGGAAAAGAAATGTTGGTTAATGGTGAATGAGAAAAAAATGGAGTGATAGTGGTGGAGAAATGGAATCATGGTAGTGAATATGTAGTGAATATAGTCCCCCCCCCAACTGAATTGGTTGCATGTCCTCATGCAACTTGGCGTGGGTCATGAAAGGAAATGGAGCATGATGAGGGAATTTCCCAAAATATTCAAGTTAGCATATAAGGAATTGCATGATTAAAGATTAGAAAACAACATAATTCCACTTACCCAAGAATGATGAACTATGCAATAGGAATGTAGCTGCTGCTGCTGCTGAATCATGAAAATGTGACTGGTGTCGTAGCTGTAACTGCTAGATCAGAAAATATGTGACTGTGGCTACAACTGCTGCAACTGCTAGAACATGGAAGGTTTTACTGCAGCAGGATCATGAAAATGTAACTTTGAATGTTGAAGTTGCTATAACTGGATCCTGGGAAATGAAGGAATCTGAACTGCTGATGTTGAATCATGGAAAAGATAAACGCTGAAAGTGGAACTGTGGTACTCTCGTCGATCAGAATTCATGTTGCGGTAATTGCTGAGGGAGTCGTGAAAAAGTGTATAGTCTTCGTCTGCTACAAAACTGATGGTACAAATCTAATCATGCGAAAGAATGTGTTGATGTCGAGCATGAAGAGAAATCATTGGATTACCAGCCATTGATGTATGTCGTTAACCAATGCGAGGCAAACTCACCATTGATGTCAATGAGTGCCAAGGTACCCGAGTACATCTTGCAAAATGCGAATAGAGGGGTTGACGTCGAGCCATTTGCAAGATCTGACGATCAAGGGAAATTGATGTATTCCCATGATTGTCAGCGAGAGAGCTTTCCATTAAGGCATGCAAGTCTCAAGGTACCCAAAAGGAACTCTAGTCTATTTCCCAGATAAGGTGCTGAGGTCGATGGGGCAAGACTTGTTGAAAGGTGGGCCTTAAGGAATCCCACATCAGTCAACACGAGTTTGTACAAAGAGATTTGGTAGGACTATAAATGGAAAGAACTCATGGACAATCAGTGTGGATCAACATGGCGAGGAAAGCAAGGCAATGTAATTATGGAAAGGGGATAAGTTTTATTCAGAAGGCAAACTAGAAGGCAAATAAACTGAAAAGGATAAAGGAATGTATGCGATTCAGAAAAATAACTGTGCATGAAGTCGTGAAAGATAAGGTAATGGAAAATAGGCTTCAACACAAGGATGGTCAATCAACTTTGAAGGAGAAGTGTTACAGTGTTACTGCATGGATAATGGAAAAAGTGGAAATGTTGGTGTATCAACATGGTCACTGTGTAAAAACAAACATCAAGAGGCGCAAACATCATGATGTTTATGGCAAGTTACAGCTCCTTCAAGCTGTTTATGAAAGCACGCTTCTCACAAAGTTCTATGATCTTTGAAAATCACTTCAGCAGCAAAATGCGATCATGTCCGAAACCTGAAAAAAACTTAGTACAAATCCTGTATGAAAACTTCGTGAGAGCATTGTAAAACATAAGATGCGAGAATAAGCACAAATGAGAGCAAAAGAAAGAAACTATGTGTTAACCTGTCGCCTGTGCTGATTTCATCATCGATCGCTGTCAAAGTGACTTCAAGAAAACAAATTAGTGTTTAAGCGTAAATACATGCATTCATATTGTTTTCAGGAATTTATTAAAAGGTCCATTTGCAATTTTCATGAAATTAAAGGCAAAAAGAAAAAAAAAACAAGCAAAATTAAATTCAGATCTCCATTTCTTGGCATGCTTTGCAAAGTGTAGCAATACTGTCTCGGTGCTAGCAAATCTTTAGTTTCTTGCTGATTCAGTTTCTTAGATGCACTGTTAAATTCATTCAAGCAATTAGAAGTTGGGCAGAGTATGTTTCACATCGATTTGCTACAATAATGTCACTTACTTCTCTGCAATATTGGACCTGTACATCGTCAGATATAGTTGAATATTCAAACCATTCAATTGTAGCATTTCTAAGTATCCAGTAACAATCATTAAGCAGTGACAGATAATCCAATCAGCGTTCTTAAGTATCCTGGCATCATGAACATTAGTGTAATGAAGCATTGTGTAAAATGGAGATAGTGAGTATGAAAAAACAATCAGTTTTCGGCATAAGCATAAGAATCCAAAAATTCTTCTCCAATCTTAAGCTCAGCAGCATTCTCTTCCTGTTCTGATGTTGAAGCCATTGTCATGTTTTGTTGATAGATGCTGCGGTTGTCAAACAAATTTATTGAGTAAAAGAAATAGGCTCCATTGTGTTCTCGGCCTTTGCCCAAATCTAAGCTGCCTGCAAAACGTTAAAATAGAAAATTGTTGTAAAGAAGAGCCCTTTGTCTGCTGGCTGAAAACCGTTCTAGCCAACCTGTGAAATCACACTCTCAACCATATCAGTGGGAAACATGTTTCACAAATTATGGCTCTATAGCACAATTATGCAAGCTACGAACAGCTTGGTACTTTCAAGCATTTCTATGCAATGAAATCAGAAATTATTATTATAATGTCCCTCTATTCATTTAATATGGAACAAGAATAGAATCTATCAATCAAATTAAATTCACATGTGAAGGGAATAAAGTGCTTGAAGCAAGTATTAAGATGAGCTTCTTCCTTGAGACTCACGATCTTTTGAAAATGTGAGTGATAGATATGGGCATAAACTTGGAAAAGAGGTGCTGATACCTCTATCGGTTCCTTGATTTGAACATCATCTGCCCATCTATACTCGTGATTCGAAATAATAACGATACAAAAATCAGTACAAAGCTATCTCCAAACAAAAGCAACATGGGAGATCCCATTACATGCAAATACGATCCAGCAACACTCAGAGAGGATATTAACAGAACATTGTGTTTTTTCCAATCGTGAATTCAACATTAACACATTAACACGGTGAATTCATATATTAACACATTTAACATTGAGATCTGTTCAGATAATAAAAAGGCACACCACATAAAAAAAAAAATTAAGTTTTAAGAGCTAGCTTAATTGGTGAAGACTTTATCGCACCTCTGTCATTGAAAAATTCAGGGACAATTTGTGGAACCAACACCGCAAATGCACTCACACGCATATTCCATGTTCCCACCAGCTTTCGTAAGTGCATGTGTTTACAAGGCGCTTGCAAATCTTGCGTGGATCATTGACAGATCTATGTTATTTTTGACACTGTATAAAAAGTCACCAGTGGAAGCTATCCTTCCAGAAATCCATTCAGGAGCTAATTCTCCAAGAAGCTGCAACTGCTCCTCAACTTTACTTCTATCGGTGACTGCGGTGTGATTTGATATTATTTTGTGAACAAGCTCCTGCACCTTCTAGATCGGACTCTATCTGTTTTAACTTCAACTGAATATCATCAATTGTAGTTTTACAAGCAGTCAAAGTTTTCTTTGACAAGCTGCTTCCGTTGCTGGTAAAATGTATTACTGTGTAGCATTGAGAAACTTTTGTATGGCTGCACTTTTATGTATTAACCAAACATCGTCTCATAAGCCCATCTTTAACAGCATGTTGGAGCTAATACTTACATGATTGCAAATAAAGAGTGGAGGACCATACTACTTTATTATGTATCATCCTAAATTCCTGTGGACATCAATAATTCATGACATGCATCCCCTAAAATGGTTCTGATGGTAATTGCTTAAATAATGCAACCAACCCAACCTACCATCCTGGGAATCTTGATGCTTTCTGTATCCATTCCCCTTCTGCTGCCGCTGCTTCATATAGAAGGATTATTCAAGAGTCTGATAATATTGATATTCTTCAATTCAATTTTACACATTAAGACAGAGCGGCTTATTTTTCCACTGATCATTTTGTTCATTGTCTAGAATGTATTCCAGACCTTGGCACAATTTTTTTTTTTGGGGAACTTACGAAACCAGATTCTTCACTTGAAAAACAGAGTAAGAACCTTAGCATCGCAGATAACACTTGAAGACCTACCATGTGACCTCGACATCCGGGAAAATTAGACCCAGCCAATTTAATCCAGACCGAGCAGGCACCTCAGATCCCTTGTTGCGAATCTATCGATTTCAGCCATATCTTCACCGGATTTTTTTAATTGAAAAACTCCCTCGGCGATCTCAGTTTCGATTTGGAGGTCTGTGGGGAAAGTATTTATGCCATTTAGTCAACACTTCGGCACTTCTCCGTTCAGGAATAATACCAGTAACTCTTTCCTGCTATCAGATTCATGTGATTCCGCCCATAGAAGCAGTATTTGAGAGTACTATATCTTCAAGCTTGCTTCCACGGCTCTGCCATCTACTTATCCCCTTTGGTTCTTTGCTTAACCGGATTGTATCCTTGTTTAACCAAAGACAAAATCTTTCTAATCATCATCTTGAATGAGCAATTAACCGGAAATTGCGGCAACTAAATTTTCTTTAGTCAGTTCTTGTGCACCATTGAGCTTGACTACAAATGTATGAAGAATCATCTCTTTAGCAGTAGACATGTCTGCATGTTGTACATCTAACTGCATTTCTTGCAAAGCAAGCATCGCTCTTGCAACTGGATGACACTCCCGTGGGCAGGTTAATCTAATCACAGCATCTGCATTCACTATTTGAACATCAACGTCAGGGATAGAATTGATGTTTACAACAGCTAGCATATTTTGAGGAGCTACAAATGGTGCATGGGAGGTCTTTTCTTGTGTCTCCTTCTCCTTTTCCATATCCTTGAGTTTCTTCTGGAGCTCTTGGATATATGCAATAGCATCACCAGAACAGCTACCATCACAATTTCTATGTTAGTTGCAAAAGAATCAGAATTATCATCAATTTCGAACCGCCCATTATGTAATGAGACCCTGAAAAGACAGTTTTTCAACACAAGCCATGGCGGATGCTTTCGAGGAGAATTAAACCTTCATACCTATTTCGACTGAAATTTACAAAAAATGCTTCCTCAAGATAAACGATGGAGAGAAAATCACAGCCAGTAAAGAAGGGATCATCAAATAAGCAACAACATAACCATTTAATCTCAATAAAGTACGCCGACGGATAGAAGATTTAGGAAAGCCAATCCATAAAAATAGTTACCTGATAATGATAATGATGGGATTTCGTTCCTATTAACTTGAGATGCCAAAGATAGTGTAACAACCCGTGGATTTTGGCCGATATTTTTCAATCAGCATCCGCATAGTATCCCAAATTAGGTGTGATAATTAATCATAGGAGAAAATTCCAGTGTTCAAAATATGTAAAGAAAGAAATAAGAGTTGTCGTTTCATTTGTTTGTTTCTCATCATTTTGGTTTGTTGTTGCAGGTTTATGAACAGTGGGCGAAGAGATGGCATTGCTACAGCTTGCAAATCCAATGAAACTCATAGTTATTTTAGTGAAACGATGAACCTGAGAAATTTATGAATCAATTGTTTTTGCAGGTTTGATCACCTAATTGCTTGCTGCAGATTTTAGTATGCCCAGAAAACACAGTTTCAGCAACTGTTCAGATAAAACGCTAGACACAGTTTTAGCGACTGCTAGACACAGTTTCAGCGACTATTTAGATAAAAGCTCAGTTTGTTTTTATTTAACCTCAATTCATGATTTATTAAAAAAAATAAAAAATTTAGCAAATGGAGAAAAGAAAAAAAATGAATTGCAAACTAATGATAAAATTGATTAGGCATATTGCAAAACATGATTTTTTTTTTTTTTTTAGATTCCTGAAATTAATCTAGATCATCCTTATTTTCTGATCCTCGCGATCGCACTAAGCGCAGAGGAGAGCATACTTATTCTAGGCAAAATCAAAATTGAGAATGAAAGCAAAGCCTGCCTACTCTATACTAATTAGAATTTTAAAAATTAGTTACGTGTAATTAAATTTCCAAAGAAGCCATTCACGTAGCAGTAACAGCAATATATGCAATAGCAATTGTTCAACTGAAAAATGAAAATATTCCAGTGTGAATGAGTTTAATTGCTGAAACTGCAAATCAACTAAATAAAAATAAAATAACAAATCTAATCGAGTACTTACCTGGAACCATTGTTCGATAAGGCTTTGATAGGCATGATTTATCTTACTTAGATCATGTTGTAGCTCCTCTTCTTCTTCCTCGATCTCCTGTTTGAATGATTGTTCGCCATCATATGTGCATGATTCTTCAGATGTTGAATCTTCGTTTGTTTCTTGGGGAGTAGTTGAACATTTAATTCTTGTCAAGATCTCCATTTCCAAGGAAGAGGAGATCCCGACTTCTGCTAGGATCTAAGTGAGTAGTTCCAAGCTTACACTCATTGTTAAATCATGTTGAAAAAGGGATTCTTACTGCACTCAAAACTTAAATCTAAAAAGCTTAAATGAAAATAAACTACTTGCATAAATAAAAGCACTCATGTTGAAACAGATAAAAAAACACTCTTCACAGTTGCGGAAATCAAACACACTTGCAGGAAAGAAGATCAATCAACCATAACAGAGAACAGGACCCTATTCCTCCAAGCAGGAATCTTCAGCACCTGTTTCCTGATATCAGTCACACTGCAGAAAAAGAAGATTAATCAACGGAGAACAGGACCCTATTCCTCAAAGCAGGAATCTTCAGCACCTGTTTCCTGATACTCGTAACACCTACATGTCCTGACTCATATGAGGCCGAGTCCATTACAGTATGTCGAACGATGCGTAGGCTGTTCCCCACGTCTTACAACCCTGTCACCTCAGAGTTAGGAACATGTCTAAACACACTTGCATGAAAAATCAAACTTAACTTCAATCCATCGTGCTTCCCCGGCAACAGCGCCAAAATGTTGGGTGAAACTATTGTCGTTTAATTCCGTTGTAGTACTTTCCCAACCATTTAATTTGTCAATCCGAGGTTCGTAAGCTTACGAAGCACATGCACTATATATGCAGGACCGAAGTGGAACTAATCTAATCTAAATTGCTGAAATCAAATTAATCTAGGAAAGAAGGAAATTGCATAAAGAAAAAGCAATACAACATGTGAAGAGCTGAATGACAAACAACATATGTGAGCTCACAAAAATAAAGCTATCTCAAATTACATTACCAGAATCAAATGACAAACCATGAAAGCATACAATAAAAGAATATGAATCACAGTTAAGAATCCCCCTCTCCTAATTACAAAACTATCTCTTAAAGCTAATCTAATGAACTTCTGAACTTATGAACTCCTGAGCTAATCCAAATGAAGAGAGAGCACTCTCTTATATACATGAAGAAGATAACCATCTCATTTAACCACTCTCAACTACTTTCCCATTATTACAAGACATGATCCCTTTGAATCCTCCACACATCTCTCACATATCTTGAATAAGACATGCCAACCAAATCCTCCATGATCTTCTCCTTAGGAATAGGCTTGAATAATTATCTCCTTAATATGGTGAGGAGATATTCCAGAAGTTTAGAATTAATCCTTCACATTTCTCCTACACATTACAAATCTCACACATTCTTGAGATATATATTAAAACATGTATATTTTCTAATATTTAATCATAAATTCACTTATAATACAAAAATGAATAAAGTGGAAAATAGGAAGGTGAAACCCAAATGTATTTATGAAAATGATATAATGAAAGGTTAATGGGATGATGAGATGTAAGGAATAGTGAAGGGAAAGGTGGATGGAAATACGACATTTCTAAGTCCCAACACCCACTACGCTTGAAGACATGCAAAATATAGCTGCAAGCGTAGAAGCTAATCTGCTAGCCAAAAGAGCACAAACCAGAGCTGAAAAGAGTGTCATGGTCAAAGAAGAATCCTCTCCTTCAGACATCAAGATGGACACCTTGATTCGGATAGTGGAAAATATGGTTGATCGATTAACCATTTCAGATAGACCCAAACCTCAAATCAGGAATCCGAATTTCAAAGGACAGCAACCACAATTCAGAATTAAGCGGAGAGAACAGAGAGTGCAAGACCAAGCGCCACCACAGCAAAAAATCAAAACTCCATTACAACATAATTATGTTCAGGCAACAGAGACAGATGACAATGATGACCCTCTGATTGAAGCCAATCACTTTTTCACAGCTGATGATGTGCCAATTTTTCTCACTAAAGACGAAGAATACATAGCGACGTCAGATATTCAAAGGGATGAAGATTTTATTTTGGCTAATGATGCAGTTTTGGAAGATGAGTCTGATGACTACCAAAGAGGATACATGAATGCTTTATCAACCCAAAAAATCAGTACTCTTTGAGGAACAGAGATGTTTCGATTAGTCTCATTCAAAAGAGAAAAGAGCTCCAAATGAAGAACGATTCTCAGAAAAAAGGGAAAGAACCAGCCTATCCTTCCTCTAGCAAAGCACCTTCACCGATTAACACTACAATTGAGAAGAACCAGCAGAGCACAACAAAGGAGCAATGAGAGAAGAAAGACCCTCCCATCAAAGAGGTATAAAATGCTCCTTATTTTAATTTATAAAATGAAATTTCTAAGCTGAAAGTGTCTATTCCCTTGATTGAATTAGTGAAAAATAGCACTTATAAAAATCAGGTGTCTAGAATTTTGCAAATAGACTCTGTTTCTGATACGGTTAATGTTGAAGATGACTACCCTGAACTCATTTTTGGTCCATCCACAGAAGATCAATCTGAAGAAAGTGAAGTCCCTCCCTTTTACCTGAGTCTTAGATTACATGAGTTCATCTTGCATAATGCTATGTTGGACTCCGGAGCCTCACATAATTTGATTCCCAAAGCCATCATGGAGAAATTAGGACTTGATATTACCCGTAAATATCATGATTTGTATTCCTTTGACTCAGGGAGGGTCCATTGTATTGGTCTTATCAAAGACTTGGTAGTATCTTTAGACCAAATCCCAGCCAAGAATGTCTTGATGGATGTAGTTGTTGCCGATGTCCCACCACGGTTTGGAATGCTTCTATCTAGGTCTTGGGGTGCAAAACTTAATGGAACCATGTAGCTTGACTTCTCTTATGCCACCATTCTAGTGTTTGGTCAGTTGAGAAAACTATATAGGGAGAAGAAAATGAAATATATGATCACTAGCAAAGAGAAGCCAATAAATCATCCCATTAATGCAGTCCACACAGATTCAGAGTCCTTTGTCTTATATTTAGATGGTGGTTTAAATGATGAGAATGTTCAGTTGGTACAAGTAGATGGCATGCCTAAAATTTCAGAGAATTTTAGGGAAGTCCTCCAGCAGGAAAAATAAAAAGAATCAAGCACTTCTGAGCCTTATGCCTACCAGAAGCAAAGGGACAATGAACAGCAGAAAGATGCAGAAATCAGTCAAGGTAAAGAAGAAAATTTTCAGCATCGACAAGAAGAAGAAGAAGGCCTTTGGAGCATGGACTTTGATGGAGTTGTTGGTAAGGATGGAGCTCATATAGGAATATGGATTCGAAGCCCTGTTTTCCAACCTGAAAACGTTCCTAGTAATGTTAGAGTATGTGCTTATAAGTTGGCTTTTGACTGCTCTAACAATGAAGCAGAGTATGCAGCTTTGATTGTAGGTCTAAAAATTTTGAAGAAGCTAAATGCAAAAAGGATTTCTATCTATGGAGATTCAGATCTGATAATCAAACAGGTCAAAGGAGAGTACCAAGCAAAACATCCTAGATTGAGGGCATACAGAAATATAGTCCTAGATATCTTGGAGACATTCCCTGAGTACACCTTGACAGCAGTACCCAGGATGCAGAACATTATTGCTGATTCTCTTGCCACTACAGCAAGCAACTTGAAGATTCTGATGAACTCCAGCAACAAGTTTGAGATCTATGTCAAACATAGGCCTGCTGTTCGAGACAATTTAAGGTATTGGCAAGTGTTTTGGGATGACAATGAGATTAATGCTTTTCTACAAGTGATGGAAAATTCAAAGACACTCCAATAGAAGGTGAGTATGAGATTGATGATCAAGAAATTGAATCAAATCAGATGGAAATATTACAGCTGAAAGATAATGTAATTCCTAGAGGTCTCATACCTTTAGAGGAGCTTTTTGATCAGGATGATGTTGCAAAGAAACCAAGCTTGGTGCCTACCAAGAAAGGAGTTGAAGATGTGAATCATGGAACAGCTGACAAACCCAAGTTTGTGAAGTTTTCAAAAGCATTATCTCCTGAGGTAAAGGAGAAGTATGTTAAATTGCTTTCTGAATTTTTTGATGTATTTGCATGGGATTATTCATATTTGAAGGTGTATGACAAGAACATAATTCAGCATACTATTCCCATCAAGCCATATCAAAATAAATTTAGACAGAAGCTGAGAATAATCAATCCGAAGGTGCTACCATCCATTGAAAAAGAGGTAAATAGGTTGTACAAAGCTAGTATCATAGTCCCAATTAGATTTTCTGACTGGATTTCCAATTTGGTCCTGGTACGTAAGAAGACAGGAGAGATAAGATTGTGCATAGATTTCAGAATTTGAATAAGGAATCCTTAAAGGATAACTATCCACTTCTGAAGATGGACCATATTCTGCAGAGAGTAGTTGGAGCATCTAAGATGTCACTACTTGATGGCTACTCAAGCTACAACTAGATCTTGGTGCATGAGAAAGACCAAGATAAAACTGCCTCCACAACACCTTGGGGAACCTTCCAGTATGCCAATATGCCATTTGAACTAAAGAACGCTGGAGCTAATTTCCAGCGAGCAATGGACATTGATTTTGCCAATGAAAAAGATGTTTTCCTTGTTGTTTATTTGGATGATCTGACAGTATTTTCTGGTTTTGATGATGAGCATTTGCACCATTTGAGAGTTGTTTTTCAGAGATGCAGAAAGTTTAGGATTTCTCTTAATCCCAAGAAGAGTCTATTTTCCATGGATGAAGGCAAGTTGTTGGGGCATATCATCTCTAAACATGGTATCCACATTGATCCATATTGAGTGGAGGAAATTCAGCACATAGACCTTCCATGGAACAAAAAGGTGATTCAAGCATTCAATGGTAAGATGAACTTCTTGCGCAGATTTATACCCAATTTGGTTGAAAATCTAAGAGAAATGACTAACATGTTGAAGAAGGATAGCACTGTCAAATGGAGTGAGGAAGCCATCAAGTCATTTAATCTGGTAAATTTTGCTCTGTCCAATGCCCCAGTCTTGATTAGTCCCGACTATACTCAAGATTTCATTATCTTTTCACTTGCATCGGAGCATACTATGGCTGTTTTTTTGATGCAAAAGAGAGATCAGATTGAAAAGCCAATTTCCTTTTTCAGTAGGACTATTAGAGATGCTTCTTTAAGGTATAACATTATTGAAAAACAAGCATTAGCTCTTATAAAGGCATTGAAGGATTTTAGGGTCTATATTCTGCATTCACATACTATAGCATATGTCCCTAATGAAGCAGTGAAGGACATGTTGATGCAAACTGATCCAGAAGGTCGAAGAGGTAAATGGATAGCAGCTATGTTGGAGTATTATTTGGAGATCAAACCCAAGAAGTTGTTCAAAGGCCAAGGCTTGGCAAAATTAATGGTCCAATCAATTCTGCGTGCCCTGGATATAAACCTTATAACAACAATGTCAGAAGAGGAAGATGAAGGTTTGCTTGTTCCAATTTCGTATATTTTTCTACAATCCCCATGGTATTCAGATATTTTTTATGTTCTTCAACATATGTCACCACCTCCAGGAATGTCTAAAAGTAAAGGTAGATCATTGAAACTTAAATCTGCTAAATATTTCATTTTAAATAGTGCTCTTTATTGGAGGTGTTATGCTCAATTGTTTGGTCAAAGAAGAGGCTCAGAAGGTAATGCATGAATTTCATAAAGGTGATTGTGGTGGTCATTTGTTTTGGAAGACTACAACTAACAAATTGTTAAGAGAAGAATATTATTGGCCCACGTTATTTTCAGATTTGTATAAAACAGTGATGAGTTGTCATGAATGTCAAATTTTCCAAGGGAAGAAGAAATTTCTGCCTTTTCCTTTGAAACCAATTTCAGCAAACGCTCCCTTTTAGTAGTGGGGACTCGATTTCATAGGAGATATCCATCCCATTTCATCAGCGCAGCATCGATGGATCTTGACAGGTACATATTACTTCACTAAATGGATCAAGGCCGTCCCAGAAAGGCAGGCGACTGATACGGTAATTATTCAATTCCTAGAATCGAATATTTTATCTCGTTTTGGCTGCCCTCACAAAATTATAACAGATAACGCAGCAGCGTTCAGATCTAAAAATATGGTCGATTTCTACGACAATTACAATATCGTGCTGGGCCATTCGAAAACATACTACCCACAAGGCAACAGCCTGGCAGAATCATCGAACAAATCATTGATAAATATAACCAAGAAAATTTTGGAGGCAAAAAAAAGAAACTGGCATCGAAAGCTCATCAACACACTATGGGCAGACAGAGTTAGCAGCAAGAAATCCATAGGTATGTCACCTTTTGAATTGGTTTATGGTACTGATGTTGTCTTTCCTACATCACTTACAGTTCCAGTCATGAGATTATTGCAAGAAGTTGGCAGTGAAGACGATGATAATTAGCGAAGGATCAATCAGATGATCCACCTTCAGCAAACAAGAGAGGAAGTGTCACAGAATGCTATTCAGTTGCAAGAGAAGATAAAAAAGATCTATGATCGAAATACCAAAGCAGAAAAGTTTCAGTTAGATGATGTGGTGTTGAGATGGGATGCAAGAAATGAGGACAAAGGGAAGCATGGTAAGTTTGACAACCTGTGGAAGGGACCATACATGATTTCAGCATACAGGGGAAAAAATGATTTCTTAATTTCAGAAATGGATGGCCAAGATTTCCCTGGAGGAGTAGTAAATGGTAGGCTTTTGAAGCACTACCATTGTTGAAGATAATGGATCAGAAACTATGTCACCATCATTGTATATACCATGTTATTTTTGGTCAGAGTTCAACTACACAGTCACTGAAGTTTGGGGCCCGAGGTGAAGGCTATAAAACTTG
Organism: Pinus albicaulis; assembly: GCA_034641835.2. Lineage (NCBI taxonomy): Eukaryota > Viridiplantae > Streptophyta > Pinopsida > Pinales > Pinaceae > Pinus > Pinus albicaulis. The sequence continues at coordinate 416,192 of MU968478.1, read as the reverse complement.
GATGATATGTGTATGGTTTGGTTTTATTTCAGTTTTCAGTCTTAGTTTTGAGTCAAAGTCAGTTTGCATTGTGTCAGTTTTTAGTATTTTTGACTCCATGCCCAATGGATAAGGCTACTTGGTCTACGGTGTTCTTGGCACCTCCAAGGAGCTACCATCCCCATTGGAGCCAATGTTAGTGTCAATCTAGCCATACTGCCATCAGTGATCAAAATTTATCTTTTGAATTTGCATATTAGGAGTCCCATACCAATAAATGTCACCATTCCGCTAGGTTATGGATTCATTGATGGTAGTAATTTTTCATCAATTTTCCCTCATGCGAAACTTGTTGATTCTCCTCTCTATGGTTTTTGGTCATGAGTTACTTTCACCTTGTGAGTCATGTTAATAGGTCATCATATGGGTCTCATTATTTTCTAGGATCTCACCATGGTCAAATTAATGAGTCAAGTATCAATAAATATCAACAAGGTCATGAGGAAGTCAATAAAATCAAAGTCACAGCACCTGGGAAGATCAAAGAAATTTTTTATTCATTTTGATTTAATTTTCACCTCAAAAGCATGTTTTGAGGTGAAAACATGATACTTCACTTTTCATTATCATCATTATGTAATTTTATGTCAGCATATGTAATAGGTCACAATTCAGAAGCTGTTATCTCCACAAAGTCATCACCCTGACTTCAGAGAAGTTTTCCGTAGAATTTTCAATTCAGAATCATGTTCTAAGTATGTTCAGCAGAAAGATCCCGGAAATAGCTTTCCAATGGTATATTACACTCTCAAAACTGACTCCTGGATTGAAATTTATGCCTAAGTGAATAAAGTCCTCTATACCCTAACCCTTCCCCTTTTTCCCATCTTTCCCTTAAACTTTATGTTATTAAAGTTTTATATTTTCTTTAATAAATCCATTTTTCCCCTTCCGATTACACAATCGCAATGCAAATTTCTGATGTGATTAAACAACTTCCCCTCCATACTCCTTTGAAACTTTATAATAAACATTTTAAAGTTTTTATTATAAAGTCCCATTCCGATTACATAATCACGTTACAAAACCTTTATTATAAATCCCATTCGATAAGACAAACCACTTCCCCTCCATACCTTTTAACTTTATAATAAAGTTTAAAGGTTTTATGTTATAAAACCCCGTCTTTCCAGACCCTTCCCTTTCCCATCGCAATCGCAATATTCGAAAGGTGCATCCCGATGGTCCTCGTGACTGCCCAAATATCCAATGCAATTGGTTTAAGCCCCGCCATTGATTTAATTAATGATCCAATGGTCCACATACCATTGGCACTTTCATGAGGTCCCCTCCAATTGAGCACTCCCAATTGACATTCTCTGATTACACTCTCGTCGTCGATTTGTTCATCCAATTGAACGGCCTACAAGCCATCACGCTTATCACATCGGCGATTTCATATATCACTCTACCTCGCTCTCCTCCGATCTCCCGATGTCGATTGACCCTGGGTCCCACCTTGTAATCTTCTGCCCATTTATAATACCAAAGACCTTTTCCCTTTGTAAAGTTCCAAATCACATTTTATTACGTTTTATAAAGGATTTCCCATGGTTTAATCCCATTGCATTGGAGGAAATTCATATTGCAATATGCCTGCCCCGATCTCCCGATTCCAGTTGCGATTCATGCCCCGGTCCCACCTTAAAAGCCCTCTGCCCATTCAAATGAAAAATCATTCCTCCCTTTGTAAAAAGCGAAAAACCATTTTTATTTTCTTTCAGAGAGATTTCCTCGCTCTCTTATTGCATTAGCCATCGGACATATGTCGATCGCATCAAAGGTTTTTCCTCATACATCTACTCCCTGTCCCACTCTGATCCCGATTGCGATGACACCGTCGCAATGTGTATTTTCAAAAATTTTATTATATATTGTATCACCCCTTTCCCATTGATCCCGATTGCGATCATGATGCGGGCCCCGCCTCCTTTTCCTTTGCTCCTTCTCTTTAAAAAATTGGTTTTCCCTTCACCAAAGGCATAATTTCATTCTATTTTATTTCAAATCATTTTATTAAAGTCAGTTTTCCTCAACGAAATAATGGAAACAGTGAGAGACAGTCAAAGGTCCGAGAGCTTATATAAAACAGGGATTTCTACAGCAACATAAAAATAGGGATTTTCTCCTCAAATTGCCTATTTTTCATTCAACAACGTAACTGTGAATCTGCCCAAATGGTCAAATATAATGTTGCTCCTTCTTTTAGGCAGATTGTTGGTTCTCTTTCTATCTTCATATTTCAGTTCTTCAGTAGTTAAAATAGCTCCGTTTTTCTATGGATCTATGTTCCCACATTTCAGCCTATTTAATGTAATTGTAAATCATTTGTAAAGCATTCTGTAAATTAGAAGTAGGGGAATAGTGTGGAAAAGAACACTCTGTGCTCCATTGTAATAGTTTTAGACAAGGAATTAATAAAGAGACGCAGCTCTGATTTGTGGGATCCATGTGGTATGAGTTTTAGCTTTTGTTCTCTCCTCTATGTCCATATGTAAATTGTTATGTTTCATCATTCATTCATAAACATCTGTGTTTGAATGCTTTCAAGATAGAAAGATAGAATCCATTTTTATGCTCTGCCTTGGGAAATCATTCAATACTCTGTTTTTTTCTTCTGTTTGAAAAGGATCCATTTTTATGCCCTTTTAAGCTCATCACCAGTCTTTCCATTCCATCCTTATTTACACTTAATTTATAGAATTTCCTGCCTACCTTGCCCCACGAAATACCCTGTATCTTGATTTAATTCCCCAGTTTCAAACTATCCCATTTTATCCCATACATCCCTGAAAATTTCATTCATTCATTCATTAAAAATTTTCTCATTTATATACCTAGCCTAAAATCAGTTTCATAATTGTACTTTGTTGAAAATCCTTTTCACGGAGAGAGCCCTCTCCTAACCTTGTAGGGCTAGCTACAAGGCTGAGCGTGGTTTAGATGTTACCCTGTTTTGCCCTTATTCAGCCTAGGGTCTAGATCAGGAGATAAAATTCTCTACCCTTATCATAAGTGGAGAAGAGGACATCGTGGGGTAGGCTTCTATGTCTACCATGTTTAGATTTTCAGCCCACCTACATTGCATGAGCTCAAGGTGGAGGAGAATTTGAAGGATTTTCCATGTTGGGAGGTGACTCATTTTGTATGGATGATTGCTTGGGATGTAGGATCCACTTGGGGAAGATTTTTTCCCAATACTTTTCAGTCTCCATGCCTTGGGAGGCAACTTCTCAGTTCTATCCTTGCAGTTGCTTGAGGACAAGAAACATTTGGGAGGGGAGGACTGTAATATTCCAGAATTTGCATGCAGCAAAATGGAATATTAATTTTTGCTGATTTCACTTAGGAGGAGAAAAAATGGGTAAGGAGGCCCATACATAATAAAAATATAAATAAAATCCATCATAGGATGAAACGGGATCATCATTGGAGCTAGATTTCACACCCTCATGTGTGAACAGAATCATTTGCAGGTGGACAAGGTCAAGTTTGACCAAGTCAACAGTGTTGGGATAGGAGGTGGATACCACTTAGAGAAACAATGCAGTATGAATGGGAAGTGGTTTCTTTGGTGAAAGAAACCCTAATGAGTGGGACCCATGGTGAGAGGGATCTCACTTCTTTAAAAGGAGGGCAAGGTAGCCATTTTTTCTCATTTTGAAGATTATTGATTTCTTGTCTGTTTATACTTTGTGCGTTCTCCTGTTGTTCAACAGAGTTGCAGTGCTGCTTAGCACAAGGAATTCTTGTTTAGGAATTCCTTCTCCTTTCAAGAGAGGTCTCTTAAGGGAGTTTCTCTTCATTTTCTCCACATTTAGGCTTGAGGCCAAGAATCCTCCTTCATCTACTGCGTTATTCCTGTAGCAGGAAACGTTGTGTTGCAGGGTGTTGTAGTGGAGGTTCTACAACACCACTTCCTGAGCTATTTTGCAGAGGAGGGAGTATCATTTCCTTTGGAGGATCAATGAGGGAGAATTTGAGCTGATTTAAATCATCTTTGGCATCATGCCAACCATTTTTCATCACCTACAGTGCAGTCCCTCTCATTCACTACGTTATTTTCATGGAGCATCTGCAGTGAGGGTTGCAGTATTTGCTTGGAGGGTCAGATCTTCAGTGTTAGGATTAGAATTTCACTTGGAAGATCCATTGGAGGAGGTCTATTCAGCTGTTGCATCATCTACATCCATCTCCATCCAGTTCTATAGTTGCAGCTGCTACTCAACCCTGCTACTCTGGCATTTTTTACATTTTGTATATTTCAGCCAATCCTTCTAAGGATTGATGTATTATTGCTTCCAGGGGTTAGAGCTTTGCTTCCCCACTTTATTTGAGCCATACATTGCCATATCTTTGTATTGATATTATTTCTATAGCAGTTCCTCCTATAAACTTCGTATTCATAGTCTTGGGCTTTCTATGTGTAGCAATATTCTTCATTCCCTTGTACAGGTGTTGTTGAGGCTTGCATTGCCTTGCTTGAGTGGATGTTTCCTCAAGGATTTGTACTCTTTTTACTGCTATAACATCATTTGTTGGCTATTTACATCTTCATGTACTCATGCTTATAAAGATAATTTTTTTGTTCCATTGTATGATCATACATTGTTGCAGCCCCTTTCATTGGGAAATTTCTCAATACAACTAGGTGTGGGAGACCTATTTAACCCACCTAGAGTGATTTATTTTGAGCCTCCTCTTGGATTTCAGTCTTAGATACATTGATCTAAGGGATCCAGGTCTTGGTTTCAAATCCTGTAGTAGCCATTCCTGGAAAATTAATTTTCCAGTCATGCCTTGCTGACAGTTCCCATTTTGGGATATTACAGAATCCCTTGTTCTAGCTTTCCGGGAGAAGGGTTAGCCCTTTCCCTAGGAAATTAGCTCAGAAACAAGGCTTATAACCTTGTTGTAGCAACTCTCTGGAAAACAACGCATCTCCTGCAAGGGACTGCGTTGTAGGAGAGTAGAGGTGCTTTGGCCAAGTGCCAAGATATGAAATGAGATCAGAAATATCCTTTGTCGATCTCTCAAGAGAAGGAAGGCACCCTCTACTGAGAAACAGACCCAGGAATGGAATGATCAATCTTCCACTGCAACACCCTGCAACACGGCATTACACTGCTACAGAAATAATGTTGTGACTAAATATTTTTGCTTGGCCTCAAGCCTGGATGTGGAACAAATCAGTGCAATACTCTCCCAAGAGGCCTCTCAAGGGAAGAGGTGGGATTCCCGCTTGGGAACACCCTGTGCTAAACAACATTGCAACCCTGCTAAACAGCAAGAGGAAGCCAAAATTCTAAGCAGACCAAATAATTATATCATAACATGAATGACAAAGGCTTCCATCCTCTCCATATATATAAAGTGAACCTCTTCACATTGGGTCCCATTCACATTTGCGTCCAAGCTCATGCAAGTTGTCCTCCACCAAATCTGCGCAGTTTATCAAGGACATGCAATGTATCTAGACAACATATGTTGATTTGTTCAAAGATGACTGAATCAACATGTTATCCTCCTTGTTCACACCTAAAATGCTCCTTCTAGCTTCTTATTCTTCCTCTTTCACATGAGGAATGTTATTCTTCCTGTCAATGGGCCTTCCTAGCCATTTATTCATTTATCTAAATATAAAACCAACTATAATATTCCATTTAGATGAGGTCTAAAATTTGGGAATATTACACCCCCTTCTATATCAACCTAAACATACATGACAAAATCTTACATAATGCCATGTTGGATTCTGGTGCCTCCCACAATCTCATGCCAAAAGTTGTGATGGATAGATTAGGCCTAGAAATAATTAAACCTTACAAATACCTGTACTCTTTCGATTCAAGTAGGGTCAAGTGTTTGGGCATGATCAAGGATCTTTATGTCAACTTGGCACAAGTGTCTGCTAATAATTTGGTCATGGAAATAGTAGTGGTAGATATTCCTCCCAAATATGGAATGATTCTATCCAGATCTTGGGGAGCCAAGCTTCAGGGGAACCTTCAACATGATATGTACTATGCTACCATCCATGTTTTCAATCAGACAAGAAGATTATACCAGGAGTCACATATGAAATATATGGTTAGCAATCAAGACAGGCTAGACAACACTCCTCTTTATTCTATTCATTCAGATCTTGATTCTTTCATCTTATATAATGAGGAAGACATTGATGATCAAGTATATAAATTTGAAACAAATCAAGAAACATTAAAACAAACAAACCGGTCTCTACATGAAGAACTCAACATTCAGAACTATGGCAGCCCTGAACAAACAAATAATGATAAAACTAAACTTGATTTTCTACAAACTAAAAATGAAACTTCAAAACCAATAGTTAGTTTAGAATGTGAAATAGGTTTCTCAAAGGCAGGAAAAATCTTAGAAACCAAATTTTTCCCTTTTGTCTATCCCAAAATGCTAAAATGCTCTCACAGAACAAAAATATTTGGAAATCTGAATCAGAGGATTCTTATGTTTTTACCTTATCTAGACACTTCATTATCAAAAAAATTTTTCCCTCCAGAAAATATTTTAACTCTCATAGATGTTGCTATGAACCCTAAAGGTATGTCTGCTGAAGTAGATATAGAAGAATATAATGTAGGCAGCCTAATAAGGCCCAAAGTGATTAAGTTATCCAAATTCTTGTCATTACACACAAAACTGAAATACATAAGCTTGTGCAAGAAGTTTGAGGATGCTCTTATGTATAGGAGTAAGAGCTCAAAGCCTGATAACATAGACATTGTTCAAAAGGAGTATTTTTCCAAGAAGAGCTATGAAACCCTTGGGCCACTTGTATCACTAACAAATAAAGCCAAAGGATGCAGACTATGTATGGACTTTAGACACTTAGGCAAAACCTCCATGGATTTCAAATACCCTTTTCTGGCCAAGATAAATCATCCTATGCCAAGGATAGTGTTACACCATTTTTTGGTCATCTAACCTTCTATCATTAGATGGACCCAAGTGTTAGCCCCCCTATGAAATTTTTGACAAGAAAATAGGGGGCTAAATTGTTTTTGAGCCTTCAAGGAATTCATTTCCTCTGAAAACGCAGTCTCCTTGAAGCCTCCATGTGTCTTTATCCTTTGATAATTTCCCCCCTGCTGACTTTCATTATGAAGCCTCTCTGTTGACGAAGAAATGCCCAAAGGCCCCCTTTTTCCCTCTTATTTCATTCCCCAAAGCCTTTGTTTTCTATCCCCTTTCTCTCCCCTTCTATTCCCCTTCTTACCTCTCAAATCCCCCCAAGTTCCTCTTTAAATTCTACCCTTACCCCTTTGGTGGCCATTATCCTCCCTTACTCCTCTATCGTTCCCCTCCTTGGCCTTTAAATTCCATTTAAATGGGCTAAAAACCCACTTCCCGACCTTATTATAGGTCTAAGCCCCTTTCCCGCTAGCCCCGTGAACCACTTCCCCATGTGCCCAGGCGCCAGGACCAAGCGCTTAAGTCCAAAGCGCTTATCGCAATCGGAGCTGTCAGCGGGCGCGTTTCCTTTGTAAACTCCAAAGTCCCGATGTGATTGGGTTACAGCGTTAAGTCATCCGCTCTGTTCTGCACCGTTGATCTGATCTCCAGATCTAACGACTGGGCGCTAATCACAACCCCCCGCCCAATTGCAATCGCAATGTGTTGTGTGCACCCTCCGATCGGTCCATCGCAAGTGATTGCGATGCGATTGATCGCAAGCCTTCCTCTCCGACCTCCGATTGCGATCCCCGATTACATCCCGACCGTTCATCCTTCCCGCGATCTGACGGCCAGTGCTCAATCGCATTCCCCCTCCCGATCGCAATCGCAAGTCTTGCCTTCTGATCCCCAATCGTGTCACCTCCCGATTTAATCGCAACCGTCCATCTCCCAGCCGATCCAACGGCTCAACATTAATCGCACCCGCCCCTCCGATCGCAATCGCAAGTCCCATCTCCCTGTCTCCGATTGCGATGCTCCGATTCAATCCCGACCGTCCATTCTCCCCGCAAATCTGACGGTCATCGCAACTCCCGATCGCAAGTCCTCTCCCGATCCTCCCGATCATGCTGCCCCTCCGATTACATCCCCGCCGTTCATTCCTCCCCCAGATCGACGGTCATCGCTCAATCGCGTCTCCGATCCCAATCACAATCGGAACATTTGTGATGTGCGTTACGATTGCTCCTCGCTCCGACCTCCGATTGCGATCGCCCGTTTTCATCCTGACCGTCCGTTAGGTCGAATGATCCGACGGTTTCAGATCTAATCGCCCTTCGCCTCCGCTGGGTCCCACATCCAATGCTCCGCTCCATTGTTTTGTGCCCTTTTTCTTTGTTATTTTCCCAAGAGTCTAACCTTTGGCCTTTACACTATGATTCTCTCCTCCGCCTTTTTCATTGTTTCCACCGTTTCCTCCGCTACTCCGCCACCTCTCCTCCAGCATCCGAAAGCATTTTTCCACCACCACCGCCTGGTTTTACAGTTTCTTTCCACTGTGCAGATTAGCACAGAGAGGCCATTTCAGCCGGCCGGCGAAGCAGCAGAGACGGGATTTGAAGAAGATTTACGCCTGTAATTGAAGATTAACAATTTGATCCCGAATTCAAAGGATTAAGGCACTGTTTGAAGACTAGTGAGCGCGCCAGCAATGCCATAATTGCGCTACCTAACAGCAGGATGTTTCCCCCAGAGGTACACCTTCCAACAGTCTTCTCCATGCTTCCTCGAGCCTTGAAGTAGTTAATTGCACTGACAGAACTTCTTTAAGACTGTCTGGACAGTAGTATGGAAGTATGGAGAGACTTGCAGTTTTCCATCCATGTCATTAATTCCAGGATGGCAGAGCAGAGTTCCAAACACCAGAAAGACTCTAAAAGAACATCAGAGGCCAAATTCGGCCTGACAGAGACTCCCAGGCCATACCATGAGTACGCACGGTGCTGCAGTTTGCCATTAAACAGAGTGAGGCGTGAACACCTCCACCACTCTGTCTTAATGAGATTCATTTATTGTGTATTCTACTCCTCGTTGCTTCTCTTCTCCTATAAGAAATCCCCGAGAACATAATGAAAAGGTTGTTGTTGTTGTTGTTGTTGTTGTTCAACTGTTGGGGTCTTGCTGTTAGAGAGATTCATTCTTGACTGTTAGAACAGTCGTGGGAGGGAGCAGCAGAGTAGTTGTATGTAATAGGCTGGGAGGAGAAATTCTAGACTGTATTAGCCATTGAGCTTATTGTACATGACTGGTTTTGCATCAATTAATCAAAGCACATTTCACAGGATCCTGGTCTATTACTATTGGTGATGTTCTTCTTACTTCGTTTAATGCATTTCCATATTGTTTCATTGTTCTTCTGGGCTTGCATCAGAATAATGGTATAGGATTCACCCTTGTTAGGTGCCCTATGATGTCTGCTCTCCTTGCCTTCAATGTTTTCTACTAAATGTGTTATCTGAGAATCGATTTCAGTCAATTTAACCAGTGTAGTGGATGTTATTGCCTACTCTCTGATGTATGAATTGGTTGAATCAGTTCTTAGATGTTCTTGCTGGGTTTAAGCTGGAAGGTTTGGGAACATTGGGGATGAGTGTTAGCCCTGTCCACTAGGATCCTTGCGCGACCAGCTGGCCCTTCTAAGATCCCTTCTGTATAACTTATCTCTGTTTTTCCCTTGGAGTTGCTAAAGCAGACCTGGAGTTAAATGACCTCTGGTCTGATCTATAAGCAGCCCCTTTGTCTCTTTGAGAGCTGCCTTAGAGTATGTCCAAGCAGGTCTGGAGTTAAATGACCTCTGACCTGATCTATAGACGAAAATTCGGTTGCTTTCCTTCTTTCACTTTCCTCCTCAATGTCCCATCCCACCATCTGCCTAAAAGATCCTTTAGTGTAGATGACTTGCCCTTTGAAAGCCTTGGCTAGTTGTTGCATGTAATTTCCTTTCATGACTCCATAGCCCAATGGATGGCACTGTCTTGGCCTATCCTCTTTGCTGAAGCCTCCTGCTGCTTTGTTTCCTTTCCTCCCATTGCTTTCCCAGTCCGTGATCTCCTAACCAACCCAGCAATCAACCAACCAAATCATTTAAAATCCCTCGTGCTTCATAACTAGGCATAATACCTCATTTGAGCTTCAAAGACATATCATTCTTTGATCTTTTTGGAGAGATCCCTCTCCGGGTCCAGGAGGGCTAGATCCTAGGGCCCCAAAGTGGTTTGATGTTGTCTCATCTTTTGGTATCACAACTGCCCAAAACATGGGAAGCTCAACACCAAGTACACCATGTAAGACCAATTTTACCCTAAGTAAAATTGTTTTCACTATGTCAAATAACTTAATAAACCACATTTATTAGGTTGTTTATAGTCCAAACAAGAAACCCCAAAAGGAAATATTAAACAAATCTATATTTGTTTGATTTTCCTCATGGAATAATTAATTAAACAATAATTTAATTATTATTCCTCATCATGTTTAACCCAAAACAAAGAAATTAATTAGATAAATCTCTATTTATCTTATTATTTTCTAGGAATAATTATTTAAATCTTATTTAAATGATATTCCTTGTTAAATATGACTAAATCACCCACAAATAATTAAATAAATGATTATTTATTTGATTATCATTCAACCACTTCCTTAAAATGATAAATAAATCATTTATTTATTTATTATTTACAAATAAAAGGATTTAACCCAAGTCAAATACCTTTTCCCTCCAACAAATATAATAAAATATTCCATAAAAGGTGGATCTAGATTTGGTTAACGTTATTTTAATCATGCACCAAGATCTAGAATGACCCAATATTTTGTTATAAATAGGGAGGGTTTTCCCTACCATTCTTCACCTTTGTTGCCTATTAGATCACTCTGGATGTAAACTCTTGGTCTAACTTTGAGCCATTATCATTGTCATATTTTCCATTATTTGCTGTGTGAGCTCCCTTTGAGGTCTATCTTTGTCTGGGTTTTCTACACCAACAAGAGAGAGAAATGCTAGATCTGAAGTGCTGAGGACTTCCAAGAACCCATCCCATTGAGGAGAATTGGAAACACCTTCTTGTTTTTCTCCCAGGTGCCCTTAATACAAAAATTCTTTCAAAAATATTGTTCTTGTCTTGTCTATTGGATGTATGGAGCAAAACCTTATTTTTACTGCTTAATGTCTCTTTATGCATAGATCTGGATTTTTGCAGCACTTGTCTTGATCAACTAACTGCAGATCTGAAGATATTGGCAGCCATATTTTATGTTAGGGCTATAAGTTATGCGTAGCTAAAGTGGTCTTTTTTCGTACACTTCGACAAAAGATTCATACTAACAACTGGCGACTCCACACGGGTTTTCAATTACGACCGCTGTCGTTTTTCATATTCCTGCATATCCAGCTACTTCAGACCCTAGGGTTTCTTTTCAGCTTTTTTTTTTTCCTATTTTCATGTTGTTTTTCCCCTATAAAACCCTAAAACATTAAAATTTCTAACTTCCGCGTGTTTCTGGCCCTATTGCGCAGGTGACAGACATCAGCCGCAACTGAGACGATAACTTTTCCGGAAATCTGCCGCCGGGACACTCGGAGCTTCAGGTCCCACTTTTTCAAACCTACAACTCCGCGACCGCACGTAAAATGTGCTCTAACCCAGGATCTGCCAATTTTTTTGTTGTTTTTCTGCAATTTTTCTAGGTTTTTCTGAATCTTCTGTCAGGGTTTTCTAGCCTCTGTCTTAGCCCGTTTCGACCTATTTCTGATCTTTTTTTCTCATCTAATTGGGAACATAGCCCCCTAGGGCTTCAGTACCCTCCACTTTTGGTGGAAGAGTTTTTATCTATTTCAGGTCTGTTTTTTCAGAGTTTCAGCCCCCCTTTTTCCAGATCTGATTCCTTTTCAGACCTCTTCTAATCAACTCTTCTCCCTTTCAAATCACCTCCTGAATTTTGTTTGGACCTCCTTTAAAGGCCTCCGCCTTGCCCCTCCGGTTTTTTGTTGATTTCCTTCCTTTTTCCAGCCACCTTGCCTCTGTCTCTTGGCTGTGATCTGCACCTCTTGCCTGCAGCTTTATCCTCCAGATCCCCGTCCCTTTCGACCCTAGATCTGTTGAGCTCCCTTTATGTGTGTTTTACATAGTTTTTCCCTTTCTTTTCAGCATAGTTGTGAGAGACCCACCTTCTTGGGTTAGATAGATGCACACGTAGCTGTTATTTTTCTGTTATTTCAGCATTATATTCTGTTCTCTGTAGGTTTATTTTCAGCTACGCAACACACTTTTTCTTGCTCTCAACAACGGAAAGGGTTTAAAAATTAAAATTAACGCACGCCACACCCTGACCCTAAGTGAAGAAGCGCCTGGTTAACATCGCTGTGCAAAGACTTCCAAAATCAATCGACACCGCCCCCATTTTGCCCTTGTTTCGACATTGTAATCACTTGATTCTGCACCTCCCTGCCTCTGTCAGTCATTCTTCTTCCCCTCGTGCCGTGTTTGTGTTACCATCCTTGCGCCCCCAAGGCGCGTTTCCCGGAGACTTCTTGGCCTTCACCCTTATTTTCCGGTCGATCGACTTGCTCCGTCCCGCCGTCGTCGAGCCAGTCCTCCTCCGAGTCCGCACTCCGACTCCTCTTCGATTCTTCGGGTTCTCATTTTCCTTCCGGTTCTCCCCCATCACCTTCACTATGTCCGGTCCAGGCCTAACGCCAGCGCAATCCCACCCCCACGTCGGGACTACTACTAGCGGAACCACCACAGAACTACCCCTACCGCACTCGCTCCCGTACATCAAACCCAGCCCTCGAGCCCTCCCGATTTCAATCGCCTGGGATTCTCCCAATGACCCTATCCGCCATGATGTTGGTTGGCCTGCTATGCCAACCAAGCTCCCCTCCAACATCCCTAAGTTCGAAGGCCTTGCTGGAGAAGATCCAACCAACCATGTCCGATCTTTCCACATGTGGTGTTCCTCCAATTCCATTACCGATGACTCCATCCGTCTTCGATTGTTCCAACGCACGCTTACCGGCGAAGCTTCTAAATGGTATGTCGACCAAGCCACCTCTTCCCATACCACCTTTGCGACCATTGCCCAAGCCTTTTTATCTTATTTCCAGCTCCCTCTCCGATACGATACTGGTACGGAGCTTTTGACTTCTTTCAAGCAAACCTCTTCAACCCGCCTTTCCACTCATGTTCAGGAATGGCGAAGAAGACAAAGCTTATGTTGAGCTCCCCCCTTCGAAGATCGAGTTTATATGGACTGGTTCCTTCGCACTCTCTTAGCTCCCATTGGAAAAGATGTCGCCTCCCATTTCCCTCAAACCGAAGAAGTCGCCCTCCAAATAGCCTTGAAATATGACCTGATCTATGCTCAGTCTAGTTATGTTTATACCGTCCTTCCTGACCTCCCTAAGCCCGGAGGCGCTAACGCCCCGGGGGCATCTCATTCCGCCGACGGTATTTTTGGAGCCCTTTCTCATCCGTATGCTCAACCTCCTATGGGCTATGGTCTCCCTCAGGGAGGGGCCAGCACCTCTAGCACTCTTCCCCCTCCAAGTAGCATGTATCCAGGATACGGCATGCCTCATCCTTTTTCCCAACCTCCTGCTTACCTCAATGTTGCCCAACCTAACCATTACCCTTATCCGCAGCCTGGTGCGCCAACTCCTCCAGCATATGCGCTTCCTTCTCCCTTGCCTCCTCCAACCCCGCAACAGCACCTACTGCCCCCTTCAGGGCAAGTATTTGCACAGCAGGGCGCGAATAATCCCCATTTTTCTCAAAGAAGGTGGAGAGGCAATCCAAAACAATCTACCCCTAGTACTCATGGACCCAATCCTCAAGGTATTGACCCTAACACTGCTAACCAGCAACAAGGCACTCAGCCCAAGCCGGATAGGCCTCTTTGCACAAATAAGACTTGTTCGTGTTGCAGTGTTTATGGTCACTACACCCATGATTGTCCCCTCTTACCACAGATGCGGCAGATGTGGGAGTCTCAAGCCACATTGTGAGGACAACATGCCTCCCCTCATGCTCCCCCTAATGTGGCCACTACTCAACCAGCTGTGTTTACTGATCCTTTCCCTCAGCAAGGATTCATGGCTACCCAACCGCCTGCCAGCCAGGTCGCCACTCAACCTTCCCCTTATGGTTCCTCCAATTACCAGATCCTTATGATGAACTCTGATCCTTCCCCAACCGTCGACCTTCACCTTCAAACTCGGTCTCGCCAGTACCCCAAGCCTTCCGCTCAGTTTGCCCCCGAGTCCCCTTCTTCAGGTTCTAAAGAGCCTCTTTAGACACCCAATGGCCCCTTACATATCCCTCAACCCAAAGTTGAGGTTCATACCAAGATTCCTAAGGGTCCATTACGTCGCAATGCTGCTCCTGGTTGAGCTGCTCATGCATATAGCATAGTAGAAGATTTGGCGCAATCTCCTGCTGCCATTTCCACGTTGGAACTCCTCCAGTCGTGCCCTTCCCAAAAGAAGGCTCTGCTATCTACCGTGGGTGTTGTAGATCCTGACGATGACAAAATGATTGTTTTCGAAGCTCATCAATCAGACCATCCTCCTCTCCCTGCTTCCGTCGCCTTCCAAATCCCAGTCAAAATCCAGAATGCCAACGTTTCTCGGTGCATAATTGATGAGGGGGCATCCACCTGTGTGATGTCCGCTTCGGTTTGGAAGCAACTCGGATCTCCTGAGTTGGCCCCTTCCACGATCACCCTTCGAGCGTGGGACGGCCACACCTCCCAGCCCATTGGCCTTTTCTGTAATTGTCCTATCACTCTTGCCAGTAAGACCGTTTGCGTTGACGTCGAAGTCATTGACGCCCCTCTAGACTAAAACATTCTATTAGGGCGAAGCTACACCTATGCCATGTCTGCTGTCCCATCCGCGATTTTTTGCAAGATGTCTTTTCCTCACAATGGAAAGATAGTCACCATCGACCAGTTGACTTACCATGAGCCGCCGTCTCAGACCTCCCCGGAGACGACCATCTCTTCTGTAGCCAATAAGCAAACCGTCGATTCCTTGACCAGTGTCTCCCCCAGCGTCTACAAATATTCCTCCCTGCTTGGAACTTTTCCTGGTCTCCCCCCTCCTCATATCTCTGATCCCAGCTTGTCGAATGTTTGCATGATGCAATCGTCTCGGGCTGCCCTTAAGCGACCCGCTTCGGCTAGTCAGCAACCTCAGACTCAACCTCGCCCACCGCAACCCGCTCCTAGCCCTTCATCTCCGCTAGCCGGACCTCCTCCTTATGGCCCTTCTCCTACAGCTGGTATCCCTGAACCCCTTTATCCCCCTGGATCGGTTCCCCTAGGCCTTAACCATCTCGGAGCCGTTCCTCCTGGTCATTATCCCGCTGGTCAGATACCGTTCCTGGCTCCCCCTCCCGGAGTCTATTCGGTCCCCGTCATGGCCACCCTCTCTCTCCCTAACCTGACCCTGGGTATACCCATCTGGTACCTTGACCCTCCAGCCGCTACCCCTCCTGGTCACCCCAAACCCTATCTTGCTTTGACACCGGTTCAACCGGTCCCCCTCGCTTCCTCCATTGCTACCATGCCCCCTGCACCTCCCCAGGACCCTACCCCTGTGGTGACAGCTCCAGGAAAGAAAGGCAAAGCTCGCAAGGGGGCATCCAAAGACAAGGCCACCCCGACTGACCCTGCTCCTCCTCCGCCCGCAAAGCCTTGTGCCTTGTGTGATGTCGTCGGTCACGCCACCCATACTTGTCCCGAGTTGCCCCGCATTCAACCCATGGTTAAAGTAGCGTTCCCTGAGTCTACGGTCTACGGTCTCCGACCCTTCTCTTCCGTCCTCGTCCGTAACCAAGAACCCAAAAACTATTCGCACTAGCAAACCCTGTGCTTTGTGCGGTGTCCATGGCCATTACTCCCACCATTTTCCTCACCTGACGCATTACCGCGCCTCTTTAGAAGTAGTCCGAGAGTATGAGGTTGAACAAAATCAATCCGCCTCTCCCATACTCACGCAGTATGCTTCGGGCCAGCTTGAGGATCCCCCCGCTCCCATCGACATTCCCCCCCCCTGATGTTCAGATGACGGAGTCTACTACGACCATTCTTTACCTATCATCCTCTGTGAGACCCTTGGAGCACATTCCCCTTGAATCCTCCCCTGTTGTTTCGCTTGACCCCCCTTCAGCGACCACCCTGGGCTCCCCATCTTTTAACCCTTTGTTTCCCTGTTCTTCCGTCATTCCCCGTGATGATCCGTATGCGAGCCTTTCTTCCCCCACGGATGATTTAGATAACTTTGCCGCGTCATGTGGTGTCCTTTCCACCCTTGACCCCCTCTTTTCCGCCCATACACGAGATAACTCCACCCGTATCTCTGTTGACCCCCGCAGCCCGAGTCCCCGCCATACCTCCTATAGCCCTCATATACCACCCTCTAGTTTTTATATGAGTCATAGCCATCCTTCTCATCGCACTCCCCCCCGCAGTTTCTGCTCGATGTCTTCTGTACACTCACGCTGCCGTCATTTTCCCTCCTCCCCCCATTTGTTGTCTTGTAACACTATTCCGCAGGACCTCCCGTCCCCACCCTATATCGGTTACGCCGATGGTGCAAGTCGTTACTCCCGGAATCTAGCCTCGGCAGGTTGGGCCATTTTCACCCCCTTGCATGCCCTTGTGCTCTCAAGCGGGGTCTGCATTGGTACTGCCACCAACAATCAGGCCGACTATGATGCAGTGTGTGGTCTCTTAGCCGATTCCCTCTTTCATCGCATCCTCCATCTGCATGTTCGTTTAGATTCCCTAATTCTTGTCATGCAACTAAATGGTGTCTATCATGTGCATAATCCTGTGTTGTTTAGACGATATTTATGAGTGAAACTCTTGATACGTGAATTTGAAACCATAACTTTCAACCATGTACCTCGAGAACAGAATCACTATGTAGATAGTATTGCAAACCATGTTCTAGATTGGCATTTATCACACGCATTTCATACAAGACAATAACATTCATAATCATTAAAAAAGATGCATATCCATAATATGTGTCGCAAAACATGTGTTTAGAGTCCATCTACTCTGATACATATGACATGCCCATAGCATGTTACAAAAAAACTCAAAACTGGGGGCACCACCTGCCCCTACATACACACTAGGGGGCACCACATGCCCCACACCTACTCACTATCTGGCGGATCCCGAGCCAATGGCCCCCCTGCAGCCCGTAGATCACGTATGCCTTGACCAGCCATCGCCATGCGCCGCATGACACCTCGCCATTCCGAGGGAAGACCAATGCATGCCTCCACGTACTGGTCATCTAAGTCTTGCCACCCACGCTCTGAAACTCCGGTCAGCAACGTCTCGCATCTACGGCGGATGTCCTCCAGAAGGGCGGCCGCATCCTCATTGCGCGCTGCTCTCGACCCACTCGACCCTGCAGCTCCAGAGGCTGCCGGGCGTCCCATATATCCGGCCGGTTTTACCGGAGCTATATCTGCATACCAAAAGTACATGAATCAGTACCATATCTACTATTCAATAACTTTAACATGCCCATACAAGAATAGTTACTTATCACTTACCATCGTGCCCCCATACTCGACCAGGCGGAAGTGGTAGGTCCGGATCCCCACAATAACTCATCCCACTATAGGGATAGTCGTCTATGTATAACGGCATCTGATCCCAATGGGCAAAGAACTCAGGTCAAAACACTCGTCCGACCGCCCCTCCTCCTCCTCTGCACAGTAGCCGCCCCCACCGGTGCATCCTGGGCTCTCTCGGGCCCCCATCTAGGAGCTGTATACGAGGTCGTAAGGTCGGGATCTTCTCAAAAAAGAAGGAACACAATAAAGTCCCATACGAGCAATCGTGGTTCACTTGCCGCTTGCAAAGCGACAGCTGTCGTTTTAACGACACCAACATCATTTGGGCCCACCCATAGTAGGTCCCACTCAACACACTCTCTACGATCATCATCTGCCCCCCAGTGATGTGATGGAACGCCTGGTTGCTCGGGATCTGCAACACCGCTGCGGCCACTGCCCGGGTCTCCAGTCTCTCTAGGTCCCCGATCAGTATCCGCGTCCCTTTGACTTGGAGACCCAGTCGACAATTCCGCTCCACAAACTCCATGATGTTCCGCCCCCATGGTAACACTGGCTGCGTATTGCCCACCATCCCAAGTGGCAGGAGACCTGTCAGGAAATACACATCCTGGACTGTCAGTTTGATCCTGTGCCCCTACACTACAAAGACCTCATGCTCTGGATCCCAATAACTGATAATCCGGGCCAACAAGGGCTCTCCAGCTCTCATCAAAGGGTTCTCCAAAAACTTCAGAACCCCAAACCTAGCCAACACACGACGGACACCCTGATCTGCCTGGACCTTTGCCCGTAATGTACCCAGGTCTCTCTCTCTCCAGTTCACCTATATATCTGCCATATCTGCACAAAAACATCATTTTTTTCAGCCTACAGATAGGGAATACTGTAACCA
The DNA here is from genome assembly GCA_034641835.2 of Pinus albicaulis. Taxonomy (NCBI): domain Eukaryota; kingdom Viridiplantae; phylum Streptophyta; class Pinopsida; order Pinales; family Pinaceae; genus Pinus; species Pinus albicaulis. The sequence goes on along the minus strand of MU968478.1, from coordinate 397,661 downwards.
AACACAAAAAACCCAACTCTTAGCCATCAAACAACACTAAAACCCCCTCATCTTCCAAGTCGCACTTTTTTGCCAAATCCTGGGACAGGTCACACCTTTTGGCTCAAAACCTACATCCCAGGTCACAGATTTTGGCCAAAAAAGTGCAACCCGACTGAAAATATGCAAGGGGGGATGTTCCTGAGATTCTGGGCCCTAATCTGAACTTTCAATCCATCAAAATGAAAGAGTAAGGTTAGGCCTCTTACCTGCAACTGACGGATCTCGATTCCAACGGTCGGTTTGTCCGCTACGCTCGTCGCAAGATTTAGGGCCTTCTCTCCTCTCTACATTCACCACAGCAACACTAGCAAATGAGTGGATTTGGAGGGAAAACTGCCTTATTAAAAGAGAACCCTTGTTTCTTCTTTTGCCTGCTGTGACCATACCGTAACTCCGTTTGACAAACCATATACACCGTTGGAAAGCTCTCACCGAGCCCTCAAATGGGTATCTATTATTTTTTTTTGATTTTATACCTCACCAGGACACATTTTGTCCAATATGGGTCACTTCACCACTCCTTCAAATCGCATTTCTTCACTTACAACACTTGTACTTGGGGCACCACTTTGCCTCCTTACTTGTCTTTGTTCGTGTTGATTTTCGTCGTGAGTTACCATCTTGCACTCATGTTTTCATGGTCCCCCATTGGACCTTTACTATGTGGCAGCACCATCGAGTCGCCCTTGTTTAGAGCATCCAAGTGGAGTCATCATCGCTTTCATGGATTCTATCCCGAGTCCCTTTGTACCCCGCTATAGTCCTCCATCCCTCATTGCTTGGTTTCTCTCTTGTGTCGCACATTATGGCCTTCAGTCCCACTGTCCCTTATCCCTGATGATATTGTGTCAGTCGCTGCCATGTCATTCATGCCCTTCATGCTCTAGCGAGGGAAGTCGTCCATTCGCTACTCAGTCCCCTCCATTCCACCATCATCATTGGTATTAGTCTGTCCGTCGCTCTACTATTTTCTCTCGTGCCTTAGTTGAGAATCTCTCATTGCCTCACCTATGGCGGGCCTCCTTCTGTCGACATCAGCTCCTTCATTCCAGAAGGTAGGTCTAGAGGGCGGTGTACCTTGGTTCCAGCTTCCACTCTTGTTCGGTGCCTCGGATCAGGCAAAGGGATCTCTCATTTCCCTTTGACTTGATTGTTTCTCCACTCCAGCTCCTTTCAACATGACCGAGATCCGTATACTTGATGGTTCAGTGATACAGCAGCAGCTCTTGATGATTCCCGGGTGTGTGTGAGATGTCTCAACCCTCATGAGGGGGTGGCTCTGCAGGTAGCCCCCCACATGCCCGGATGACCTCCTCCTTGCAGCCTTCGATGCAGCTCCAGATATTTGATGATGTTGGCCTTAGCCACTTGCAGCGCCTCTTTGATTTGCATGTATCAGTCAGATTTTGTGAGCCCTTCCCCATTTACAGGGGGCATTTGGGTTGTACTTATATCTCATGTACTCAGATATTATTTGTATCAGTCCTGGCTGTTATCCCAGGCACAACATGTATGTGGGATTCCTCATTGTATTTTTATCTGGCTCATGATTATGCCGGCTGTACTTTATGGTTCGGTCCCTTGTTTACTGGACACACTATTCTTTTGTACTTTGTCTCGGCGGGCATAGGTATGCCTCCCCCGCCGCCTTTAGCACATGTACCCTCTCATAAAAAGAGACTTGTTGCACCTGTAAGTCTCGTCTCCTCAGGGTCTAGTTCTTCAGCACATTAGTCTACCTCACATTTCTCTCTCTGACTTCCCTTTTGATGTCTCGTGATTGAGTTCTTACAACGTACTTCGGTCATACGATTTTCTCCTAACACTCGCACGCTGGGGGGCAATCTGTTACACCATTTTTTGGTCATCTAACCTACTATCATTAGATGGACCCAAGTACACCATGTAAGACCAATTTTACCCTAAGTAAAATTGCTCTCACTATGTCAAATAACTTAATAAACCACATTTATTAGGTTGTTTATGGTCTAAACAGGAAACCCCAAAAGGAAATATTAAACAAATTTATATTTGTTTGATTTTCCTCATGGAATAATTAATTAAACAATAATTTAATTATTATTCCTCATCATGTTTAACCCAAAACAAAGAAATTAATTAGATAAATCTCTATTCATCTTATTATTTTCTAGGAATAATTATTTAAATCTTATTTAAATAATATTCCTTGTTAAATATGACTAAATCACCCACAAATAATTAAATAAATCATTATTTATTTGATTATCTTTCAACCACTTCCTTAAAATGATAAATAAATCATTTATTTATTTATTATTTACAAATAAAGGGATTTAACCCAAGTCAAATACTTTTTCCCTCCAACAAATATAATAAAATATTCCATAAAAGGTGGATCTAGATTTGGTTAACGTTATTTTAATCATGCACCAAGATCTAGAATGACCCAATATTTTGTTATAAATAGGAGGGTTTTTCCTACCATTCTTCACCTTTTGTTGCCTATTGGATCACTCTGGATCTAAACTCTTGGTATGACTTTGAGCCATTATCATTGTCATATTTTCCATTATTTGCTGTGTGAGCTCCCTTGAGTTCTATCTTTGTCTGGGTTTTCTACACCAACATGAGAGGGAAATGCTAGATATGAAGTGCTGAGGACTTCCAAGAACCCATCCCATTGAGGAGAATTGGAAACATCTTCTTGTTTTCCTCCCAGGTGCCCTTAATACAAAAAATTCTTTCAAAAATTGTTCTTGTCTTGTCTATTGCATATATGGAGCAAACCCTTCTTTTACTGCTTAATGTCTTTCTATGCATAGATCTGGTTTTTTGCAGCTCTTGTCTTGATCAACTAACTACAGATCTGAAGATATTGGCAACCATATTTGATGTTAGGGCTATTAGTTATGCGTAGCTAAAGTGGTCTTTTTTCGTACACTTCGAAAAAGGATTCATACTAACAGATAGGAATTTCTAACAAGATGATGTTGATCAATAGTGTTTCAAGTAACCATGAGATGATATCACTTTAGATCAGTCAACATAAAGACATTTTCAAAATTCCTTGGAATAGATACATGTTTGACAAAACGTTTCCTGGAACAAGGAATGCTAAAGACACCTACCAAAGGGCCATGACACCTATTTTCAACTTCTTCACCATGATGTACATTGATGACATCCTCATCTATTTGGGGGCTAATGAAGAATGCCTTCTTCACCTAAACAGTTTCTTCCACAGAGACAAGTTTTGGAAGCAAGACTCAAGGAAGAAATATAAAAGAGAACTTGGCCTGTTTGAAACTTTTTGGCAGAAAATTTGTACCATGCCTTAAAAAACAAAAGGGTTGGTATATGATCCTGTAGATGACAGGTTGATCAAGTACCATGGCCATTTTGAGTATTAGTTAGAATTTCTCACTCATTGTACATACCATGATTTAAAGAAAGGTTATAAAGAGAAAAAACACAAAAAAAAAAATGAAAAGAGGGCAGATTTGAAAAGAGGTAAAACCCCATACCCAAAAAATAGAACTACTGAAAGTGTGTAAGCCTGTGTAAGCCTAAATACCACTACTAGTGCTTAAATAAGTCTTGTTGTAGTCATCTAGCCTAATCATGGCTGAAACATGTTTCAAATTTATTGTTGATAAGTTAGTGAATGATAATTGGTCAAATTATTCAAGCTTGACTTGTCAAAATATAGATCAGGGGAGAAAGATACTAGTTCCACATGCTTAAAACAAAACCAAGGAGAAAAATAGGGATGAATAGAAAACAATGTATCCTAGCCCTAATTTTTCTAGTCTTATTTTGTACAAAAATAACATTTGTGTGCAGCTTGTTCTTATGCCACAATGCTTATGGTAATTCAAATTGTCTAATCTTGATTTAACCATGTTTTCAATTTCATGTTTATAGCTTAGTGAATGAATCCTTTCAAACAGTTTGACCTTGAAATTTTAATAGTATAGGTAGAGAATCAGAGGAGTTCATTAGCATAATCTAAACTCTGGGAATAAATAATATAGAAGTAGATATTTTGTTTTACTTTCAAAAGAAAAATGTCAAGGGTTGGCTAGTCCAAATGCACCCAAAGAAGAAAAAATGTTAGGCAAGTAGGCTGGGTTGGTAGAGATGAAGTTGAGCTAATCATATCTTTCAGATCTTGAGATCATAGCTTCAAGCAAGCATCAACAAGAGAAAAGAGGTAAAAATCTGCCCAATGGATGAGGCAATGGTCTCCATAAAGCCAGAAATCTAAAGTTTTGGACACCTCCTGAAAAGGAGCTGCCCTCCCCAAGTGGAGCCACTATTATTCATCAGTAATTTTTTCCTTCATAGATGACTAAATGATTTCCCTAGATTTCTAGAAACAAAGTTCATGAACATTGTGAGTTCTAGAAATCTCACTACCTTCATCATCTTTAAAAATATTTTTTCACTATTTTGTCATTTCATCATGTCAAGCTATGCTTACCAGTCCCAGAAAACCCATTAGGGGCTCATGACACACCTTTTTCTATATTTTGTTACCTTTGGCCCAAATCCTCTGTTTTGTTTTGCCTAAAACCCCCCACCGCTACCTAAGGCCATCAATCAAACATCTCTTTTGTGTCTCCCAAAAATACCCCAAGCATTGATGGTCTCAAAATTTTCTCTATAGGCTTTTTCGATAAATCAAATACATTAGATTTTGGATCTTCAATACATCAGTTTATCATAAAACTCTGTTTTACACTTGATGACCCCAAAATCTAAGTGTTTAGTCCAAATCCAAGTCCAAGGAACCTTCCACTAGGTCACCTAGGGTTTCACAAGTCATAGGGTGGATTTGAAATCCTAAAAAGCTCTGTTTTCCTGTACAAAGGTACTATTTTCAAAGAAGAAAAGGGGCAAGTGACTTTGTCCAAAACTGATCAAAAGGGCCATTCAAAGAAAGGCCTCCTTGGCCTAGTGCAAAAATTCTGCAAGGGACAGCTACCCTTGCTCACATTACTGCAAAAAGATCAAGATGGCCATCAACCTATAAAAGAGGTAAGTTAAATGGGAAAATCATCACAGGAAGACCATCAACAGCAAAGAGAAAGCAGTAGGCATATGTTTTGGAGAATCAAGTTTTTTGTGACTGATTTGGCCAAACAAGTGAATCAGTACAAGAACTACAAAGACAAAAGGTCACCTTCAACTTCATCCAGTGCACATTGAATATTTTTATAAATAATTAATGAGTTTTTAAAGGTTTTAGAGAACTTATAAGAGAACACTATTTACTTTTTTCTAACATCCCTAAAACCTAGGAGTTTGGGAAGAATGAAAAACTGGTCAAAAAAATGATGATAAAGCCTCCTTCATAATATTAGATGGCATTCAAAGGGTTTCAAGTTTCCCTCTAAAGGCTTGACAAAGAGGCACTGACTCCACCTCACCAAAAGGACAAATGACAAAGAGTATCAGTACAAGGGCCTAAGTTTTCAAATACAGTTAGAAGATTTCAAAGTTTTCAAAGGGAGGCAAGCATGAGATGAAGAGACTAAGGAGGAACCAGAGATATATCACTGTCAACATGATTAAAGGGACAAACATGTAATTGGTCTAAAAAGCAGGGAAGCCTCCAAACAAGGATTTCCTTATCAAAATTATATTCTGCAAAAGATAGCTAGCCATGAATGACATTTCTGCAGGACTGTCAAAGATGGCTACCTACAGGAATATTGACAGGGTCAAACAAACCCAATGTTTATCACAATGATGGCACATGTGGAAACTAAATAAGTTGTTCATACCAACTACTAGGGTTTTCACACCAAGAGGTTTTCATTACTTCAAAGAGAAAACATAGCATAAGGTCAGTTGAAAGAAGGTCTAATTTCTTCTTTTCAATTTATTCACCAAGAAATCAAAGGCATAAAGATGCAGGACTAAAGACTCCAAGGTGAAGATACCAAAATGATCACAAGTTTGCTGTTTATAACCCTTGAAATTCATAAGAGGGATACAGTGAAGAAAACCTTCAGAAAAGAGCACTAATGTCATTATCTGCCTTTTTTCATCAAAACTTTGTCAAAATAACCGTTTTGCTTTCAAGAAAGGGTTCATGTTTCCAAGTATGGGTAAGAGGCACCATTTGAGCTTGTTAAAGAGTTTTTCAATCTGAGGGGAAACATAAAAATGCTCCATCCAAAGCAAAAAAAACATTTTGTTCTTATGCTTCTACCACCTATAGGATAAAAAGACCAAAAAGACAGTGAAAAAGTGAGAAGGGAAACAAACAATACAAAGTGGGTTTTAACTATGAGATTATTTTTAAAAGAGGGTATAAAAGCCTTCCTTCCCTCTTCACAAACTCATTTTTGTCTTTGAAAGAGAGAAAAATAACCGTTAGAGCATTTCTGGGGTTTTTTCTCCAAATTTGGGTGAACGTTTTAGGCGCTATGCACTGATGGAGGCACTATGCACAGAGTCATTAGTGCTACGCATAAAGGAGCCAGATACAGTGCTAAAAATCATTATGCTACACACAGAAGAGGAGGCGTTACGCACCGGTGGTGGCGCTGTGCACACACCCAGTCCAGCACCTGATTTTCCGCCGTTCAACGGCGCTGCACACCGAGAAGGCCCAACAGGCCCATTAACCCGCTCGACTCACTCGCAAACCCTCTAGCGCTGCACACAGGCCTGTGAACTGCCTGACCCAACCTGGTGCTACGGACAGGGAAGGCCTGACAGGAATGACCTGTCGGGTGGCACTACGCACAGAGGGGTTTTGGCCAGATTTTCCAAAAAGTGGCAAAAATAAAATAAAAATTTGCCTCCAGGCCCCTGCACAAAGTTTGAAAAGGTTGGTGGTCCCTCTTCTTTTCCCACCAAGTGATATTTTTCATAATAAAGGAGAGTATTAAAAACCTGAATTGGCTAAACCCTAATCTTCATGCCAACCATAATTTAATCCTATAGGGAAAAGAGTTACCAAATGGAGAGTTGCCTTTAGCCTAAATACGCTCAATTACAAGCTAAAACTCCTCCTAAACTCTGAAATCATTCCTATAATTACTTCATTTTTCCCTCATTTGCTAAAATATGCCCTCACCATCACTCATTTTTCTTCCCTAGACCTATAGCTCTCACCAAGCTAAAAACCATTTTATTCAAGGATATAATCAGCCACCATGTCCGAAGAAGAGATCAGTACCAGTAGTGATGAAGGCCAAAGGCCTATCAAGCCAAAACACAAGGGAGGAAGGGTTAACATGTTTGAGCCTTTAGATACCATTCAAATCACCTCTTCTGCCATGATCCTTGCATGTTTTCAAGATGTTGGATGCTATTAGTTATGTGAGAAGGTTAAACAGGTTCAAAACCACTCAGAGTTGACTAGGTTGTTCATTATCAGCCTACAAAACCACCAGGTCAACCTAGCAGGAGTAAAATATGAATTATCATCCAAATCCATTTCTAAATCCACAAGAATACCAGATATTTCTGGGAGATGGTTCAAGTAGAAGAAATTGGACTTAAGCTACTATGAGCCCTTCCTCAAACCTAGTTATCAACAGGGATACAAGGCTGGTATCCCTTCTCCCACCTGCTAGAGAGATATGCCCTACTGATGAGGCAAATCATCAAGTACTTCACTTGTGAGGGGAGGTATTCCAGTATTTATTCATATCACATAAGGCTGCTAATGCACTTCACCAAGGTTAAATTTCGAAACCTACCATACTATCTCTACCAGATCATTGACAAAATGGCTTCAGTGGTCAAGAAAATAATTTATGCCCACCAAATGAAAAACCTTTTTCACCACTCCTTGGTTAATATGATTGTTTTGCACCAGCTAGAATAGTAGGGAATTCCTTGGGAATTTTTCATCTCACATGATATATTTGCAAATCCCCAAGCCTTCATTCAGAAAAATCTACCTTCCACTTCACACTCACTTACCTCCACTCCTCCATCTCCTCCACCTATGCCTTCTCCACAAATAAATTTACCTCTTTCTTCTTCCCCTGATGCATCAAGTGAAGACAATGAAAGTGGTAATGATGAATGAGGATTTAGCAGTAATAATGAGGAACAAACATATGACAGTGGAGATGAAGAAGACAGTAGGTCAGAGACAGAGTTTAATGATGGACAAGGGGGTGGAAATATCAATGAAGAACAAGCAGATGACAGTGGATATGAAGAAAAAAGTGAGGCAAATACAGAGTTAAATGAGGAATAAGGAGGTGATAGCAGTAATGAGGAACAAGAAGATGATGATTGAAATAATGAAGACAATGGGGAAGACACGAAGTTTAATAAAGAAGAGCAGGAGGATGATGATGACAAGGAAGAAAGAGATGAACATGACAGTCATAAAGGTAAAAAAAATGTGCACTTGGAGTAAGATAGTGATGGTGATGATACAAGTGAATCACTCCCAAGTACATAAAAAGGTATTTCTGATGATCAAGATGAAGACATAGATGATAATGAAGAAAATAATGAGGATGACAGTGAACAAGAAAGTGAACATGACAACCAAGAGAAAAATGTGCATAAGCATGACAATGACCACAGTCATAATCCATAAGGTGACAATATGGATGAAGATATTGAACATGAAGAAACAGAGGGAGATGAAGAGGAAATAGAAGAACAAGAATAGGGAAATAATAAAATTGAAATAGAGTTTGAAGAGCAAGGCAGCGACCAAGGCAATGAAACTGATAAGACAATCAGTGATGAGCAAGACAACAAAAGGGATATTCATGATAGTCATGATAACTATCATGACTATCATGACACAAATCAACCTCCTAATGATAATGGGAGTGAAGATAGCCCATAATATGATGAAGAAAAATACCTTTATGAGGAACAATGTCAAAGTGAGGCAAGTGAGGCAGGTAATGATCAATTTGAAGGCCAATATGGCAGTATGGAAGACAATGAAGAAAATGATGATGAGGCTGCTAAAGATCAAGAAAGCAGTGACCCAATGAGGCATGAGGTGACTCATGTAAGCCATGGAAAAAATGAAAAATATGGTGACAAAAATAACAAGGGTCAAAGCAATGATGAAAACACATTCAAAATTACCATTGTCACTCCTCTCACATGCACATATCACAGAGGGAAGAGAGATGTGTTTGTTTCCTCAAAAAGGCAAAGGGCCATCTCTTCTCAAGCTATCAAGCCATTGGACAAGGGCAAGGAAAATATGGAAATAAGTGAGCAACAGGTGAAGGTGAGTAAGAGATTCAATAAAACTTCTCAAGAACCTCAATTCATTGATCTAGATAGTGACAATGAGGACAAAGCGATTGATACCAGATTGCTACTTAACCAAAGATGCACAGCTTAGGGAGTGGGAAAGATATTTTTAGATGGCACAAGGTGTCATTCAGTATTATAAAGATGAGCACAAGCATTTCAAGAAGGTGAAAATGGGCCTTGCTCTCCAGAAGAAAATGACCAAGCACTATGCAAAGAAAAACATGCTTGCTTATGCCAAACTAAAGGAGGCCCTCACAGAGCTAAAAATCCTAGAAAGGGAAAAAGATCATGATAGCCTTGGATTTTTGGCTGAGGCTTCTCAATAGGTTTCCAAGACCTCTTGAGCGACCTCTCCACAAATTTTGGGCCAAATTGAGAAAAATTTTGTGTTTTTTGAATTTTTGGGGCCTCTATGCGTAGCACCCTAGGTGCTATGCACAACTTTGGTGCATCCTCAGCATAAAAAATTTACATTTTTGTATTCCTTACATTACCCACAGTCTTCTCACAAAAATTTAGATCATTTGGAGCAGTTTTGACCCACCAAAAGGTTAAAAAACACCAAAATGTTGACCATTCTGCCTCATTTTCAGACAAGGTGCTGTGCACAGAGAAGTGTTGGGAGAATGGGCTTTTGGATATTCAAATGGCACTCATTTAGGAAAAATCAAGAATTTCTGAAAAGTAGACTCACCAGGCTTTCCAACGAGCCATCACAGAGCCAAATCCAGCATCGGGAAGGGACCCAAAATTTAGTCACAAGAGACCCTATTTTCTGCTGAAGTGGTGCAACGCACAGAGACTGCCTAAGTGTGTTTTGGACCAAAAGTCAACAAAACACACTCATTTATTGAAAATTTATATTTTTGAGTTTTTTGAGGCAAAACACTCTAGAATTAGGTGCAAATAGTTATTTAGGCATTTATTTCTTAGGATATTATATGCCTTAGGCCTTGCATGGTTTCTTGGCCATAAATGACATTTATGGTTGAATTTGACATTTTCCTACCATATTTAGGGTTTTAGTCCTCCTTTTCTCCATAAATAGAGCATGAGGCCCTTACGCATTTTGTTGGAATTTTATGAGCTTTGAGAGCAATACACAAGGTTTTATGATCTTGGAGAAGAAATTGGTGTTGTGGAGTTGATGAATAGCTTGTTTGGCTTGATGATGGAGAGGCTTGTTTGCAGGATTCCTTAGCTTAGTGAATGGTGCTGTCTTCTTAACTTGTTTATGTTTTCTTCTTCTCATTATGTTTCATTCTTCTTGGTTGCTATAAATCATAAAAGTATAGGTTGATACATGCTCTTTGAGGCACCTTAGTCCTCATGTTTGTTATAGCCTTGATGTTTTCCTCAGCTGGTTGTGTTTGAAGAATTCTTATTTACTCTTCAAGCCTCCTTATGCTTGTTAGTTTCATTTATGGATTAATATGCTGGTTAAAAAATATGATTCATGGTATGCACTTCTTATTTGAGACTGTCTAAAACTCTATCCTGGAACCTTTCTTTGGAGTATTGTTTGATAGGTTAAGTCAAATAGGTCTCGTTCGATCTTGCTCTTTGTCCATATCTACCAACTTATTTCAGAGTTCTTTATAGCTTTATTTATGATGTTTAGGAGTTCCCTCTTCATAGATTGAGTTATTGTTGTATCTTGTATGTTTTCCCAAATTCTGAAGGTGAATTTACTAAAGTTAGAAGCTCTTATGCTTTCTATGTTTCACTGGAACATTTATTTTGGATATTTATCAGTTTAAGTATTGTTCATTGAGCTTTATGGTTTTCCCTACCTCATGAGTTATAACTTTTAACTATCAGTATTTAAGACCTCCCAGTTTTTCCCAAATTTGATGTCCATCCCATTTCACTCATAACCTTAAGGATCCATTAACCTTGCTAGATTGGCCTTGCACTGCACCCTTATTCATTATTGAGACACTCTTGACTTTCATTTGACTCCATAGCCCAATGTCTTTGACAGAATCTCACTCCACCTATCCTACTTGACTACATTACCCAACCAAAAGAATCAACAAACCCTACACTTAAGAACTAGCCTAAAATCGAAGCCCTAGAGAAAAAATAACACATCCGTTGCACCTAATAGAGAGATCCCTCTCTGAGTCTAGGAAGGCTAGGTCCTAGGACTCCAAAGACTAGTTCCATGTTACCTTGTCATTTGGTATACCAATTTGCCTAAATCACGGGACCCTAACAGTTTGGAAAGGTATATAGTTATGGAATATATTAATGCTAAACTATAGGCTGAAACATTAAGGTTGGACCGGAATATATCAAAAAAAGGCATATTATAAAGGTTGAATGGTACATGTGTGGGTTATCCGTTGCAAAACATAATGGAGGGGCAAGGTCAGGGCTCGACCCCACAGCCTCCCCCAAACCATTCTAACACTTTACCAATGGACCATTGCGGTAGATCTTGAAAAGTAATCCTCCAAAATTTTATTTGAGGTCTATGCAGGTTTCGACGATGGAAGGAGGCGGCCAGCCCTCCTCCACGTGACCCAAACAATAGGACCGAGCTCCAAAACTCAACCATAAACATGAATTTAAAGGGATCTTATCCACTTAATTATGGCTTAACAAACTTATTAATCTCATATTAATTAGCGGTGGAATTGGAGACAACACTATGTTTGGTGGATTCCACCGAATTTGTCAGAGTTGTTTGGAGTTTTTCCAGATTTTGGAGGAGAAATTGGGTGAAAGTTTGTTTTTTCCATAACTAAGTCAATTTTCGACCAAATTGAACTTAGAAAGAGTCACTATTGGCTAATTGGCATGCTATGAACACATTGGAATAGGTTGCAGAGGGATAGGAGCTCATCTACAAATATTTTTGTTGCCTTGAAGAATTTTGAAGCCTAGGGCCACCAGGAGGGAAGGCCATGCCTAGAGCATCTGGTAACCAAATTGAGTAAATAAATATTCATTTATGATATATTTTGACATTTTCAACTTATTGGAATAGGTTACAAGAGCATTTGATGCATTTAAATAATAATTTGAGCACAATTTAGCTAACACAGAGGCCCAATATATGAAGCTGGAACAAGGAGATGTAGCCCAGGAGGGGTGAAATCCTTCATAAAAACTCTATTTTAATGGATCAGTTGTAATGGTTTGTTGTTATTTATGTTGCTTCTATTAAGCCTTTTAATTTCATGCTTTATTCTTTCAAATTCACTCATAAAATTCAGTTTTAATTACCTCTTTGACACATATAAGCAACAAGGGAACTTGTACATCAAGCATAAGATTAGTAAATAAGTTTAATATCTGAAAATTAAATTAGCAAAGAAAAAGTAACATTCAAATTTAGATCAATACAGGACTACCTGTAAGAAGTTGACGGACCATACTCCATTTATATTGGTGTATGGATAGGAAGCAATGATGTCTATGGAGTATATTGTACCTTGTCTCAGAATCACAACAATTATAGATATGGAAAACAATGATATTATGGAGGAAAGATTAAAACAAATTCTCATGCTATAAGAGGATTGGTTCATTGTTGTATTTCACCAACAGGTGCATAAGGAGAGGGAAAAGTCCTGACATGATAGTCATATTAAGTAGAAGACTTTAAATAATGGAGACTTATTTATTTTATATCACAGTAATTTCGTGAAGTTCTCGGGTAAACTAAAAATGCACTGGTTAGGACCATACATCATGAGGAATATCTCGGATGGTGGTGTAGTTCATTTCATGAAGTTGAATGGCGAGTTGTTTCATGGACATGTCAATGGCAACATGTTAAAGTTATATAAGAATTACCTTGTCCCTCGGGCTTTGCATTGACTATAAGGTCAGAGAAGACTCTTAATGCTACACATAGTTGAAAGAGAGCACAGGACTATAAACTACTCTGCCGAAGGAAGGCTTCATCAAAGAAGAAGTGTTGCATGGTATGCAGGAAGATGGTGCAGTTGGAGGGAACCGCGTCGAAGGAGGAAGAATTGTGACACAAAGGAGGGTCTGACAAAGTTTATCCGTAAAAATGACCATCGAGCAAAGAACAATTGATTCGACAGTGAAATTACCGTTGAAAGGAGAAAGAGAAATGCATTTAATGAGAATATCCTGGGAAAATCTGCATTTATGAGGCATCTGAAGGGGATCATGAATTTTTAATTTCAAATTGGTTATAAATATGGAAACTAGCCCCACATTCAAACACTTTATGCTCGAGCATTAGACTTGTGAATTTTCGCCTAAGAGAGAGTTGGACATTCCACCGCATGTCGGATTAAGCGCTTTGAAGTGCTTAAAGAGGCTTAGGTCCGAGGTTGCGTGAGGGAAACAATTTGTTGTAGTATAAGTGTAGCTAAAGAAGCCTAAGAATCCAAATAAGCCACAAATAGCTCCACAATCACCCAAGAATAAAATCCCCAAAGAACAATGACCAAGGCAAGGTAGGATAGGAAGAAGCACGGATGGAGGTCAAGAATCCATGGCCAAATAATTCAAATATATCGATGTAGAATATGTGGAACCAATATCCGTGTTGCCACCATACATACGCCCAAGGAATTCAACTACTACGAAGCCTACTAAGGACCCAAAAGTAGTAAAATTATATATATTTACACCATTAATACCTATGGAAGAAATTACAGAGGGAGAGTCGTTGGAAAAAGTGCCACAATCGCGAATTGAAGATCAGATTTCAATGATCACCGTAAATATCCATAGTTTGAGCCAAGCAAGTACCTACAATTTCTACTTACTATGAATAAGTCGAGTGAAAAAGGGTAGAACCACTTAGGTGGTCAGTAAGACTTCAAATAAAGGTGGCCATTGAACATGCTTATACATTCTCGCAATTTGGGTGCGTAATATCAATACCATCTATGTACAATGTGCCTATTGGTTTCCCCTCGTCCATGATGATTTTCTTTTATTAGGTGGAGAAATTCATCATTGATGAGATGTTAATTCCGCATCACTACGTTGTTGTGCCATGATTAACCTCGTGACGATTTGTTGGAAAGTGATCGGACAAGAAGGTAAGAAAAGATTAAGAAGGACTATGGAATCACAAAACGATCCAGGCATTCCATCATTTCCATTAAAAATTAGGTCAGGTTTCACGGCACATATTTTAGTCAGAAAATTATGCGGAAGAGCCGCGCAGAGGATGTGCCAAAAGATGTCGTATCTTTGGATGTGGTGTAGCAAAGGAGTCTAGTTCAACTACCGGTATTTATGCAAATAATTTTTGACGATTGTAGATAATCACAAGAGGAGGGTAAGAAATTCCACTACGTGTTTCTATTGCTCCTCATTGGGCTAATGGCATGGAAAAGCCAGATGAGTCATAATTCCCCACTATGGACTCGGGAAACTGCGAGGTCACGCAGGTATGCCTCGCTATGGATTTTAAAGAACCAACAAGGTGGTGGAGAACAAGCTTGTTTGGGTTGGTTTTGAGATGAGTCCGCCCATGGTGATCACTAAAAGCCAATTTTATCACCAAGTATTTTTGAATAATATCACCGCATTGCCGATTATAAGGAAAATTTTCACCATGTACAAATATGCGCAAAGAAGGATCTGTACATGGTATGAGCTCCCATACCTAGTGACCAAGGATGATATCGCGCATATATTCAACAATGGCCAAGTGATTAGTTAACTCATCCATGAAAGGGGTGAAGATAGAGTAGGGCAGCAATTGGGAACAAACAAAGATACTTTTAGGTGCACACCAGCACAAAAGGCCCAAATTAGTCGAAGAAGAAACTCAACTTTGAGACTAAGAAAGAAACCGAAAAAGAAGTTGATAGGAGACCAAGAAGGATGACTGTGGAGACTAGGGGTGGTGATTCGGGTGGCTATGACCTGATTGTTGATCCAAAGGACCCTTCCTCCCCCTTCGTTCTCACGTAGGAAGAAAAATGGTGGAGGATGTGCACGGAATAAGATAAAGTCATATAAGTCAACTCGGAGGAGAACCCATGGTCCTCACTAAGGGGGACTGAACGAAATTGGTGATATAATCTAGTACATCACCGAGGATCTCTCGGGAAACATTGAGGGCCAATACAAGGGCGTATTTTCGTAGGTCCAATAAGGGCCTCAATGAATCGTAGGTGTAGACAAGCGTAGTTCAAGAGAGCATAGCCTCAACGAGCATGTTTGAACTTAGTGACGATCAATCGAAATGGTGTGGCACTAGCAAGTGTGAGTACAACAAGTACATATTTTACAATTACTTCTCCGACATTCGAGCTCGCATATCCCTACAAGAGCCTCTATTTTGACATTGCCAAAATAAAATGCAAACATCACAGTTAGAAAAATACTAGATTGAACCTTGGAGCACTCCCATTAAAATCATTACACAAATTCCACTGTGGAGTCACAGAAAATTGGCAACTGGCGGTGTCACACCTTGCTTTTTATTCAAGATGTCAAGCAGACCAAAATCGATGGCCGGAGAGAAGTAGAGGGCCATGCAAGATCGAGATGAGGCAGCAACGACAAGCATCGGTTGGAGGAAGAAATCACCAAGGTTTGCGAACAATCCTCCTAATCTACATATTCAAGCCAAGGCAATACCGAAAGAGAAGATTGATAATATTGTGATGGTGGTCAAGGAATCTAAAGCAAAAGTGGATAAGGTAAGGCTTGAGCTTCAAATGGCTATCGTTGAGTTGTAGATGAAATTGCAGCCAACTACTCCACTAGAGGTCCAAGAGCAACATGAAGCAAACATTAAGGCCGCAATGAATAACATTGAAACCACTTTCAAGGAATGCACCAGATATTCGAGGATGTTATGGAAGTCCTGGGACTCACCGTAGGAGGACCCCCATGTATATAAAATAGAAGAAGTAACCGAGAAAAGCAAGAATATTTCGATTAGATAAAGATGATCACACGAACCTTAGCACCTGCGCACAAAGGTTCGGGCTGCCTTTCAAGAGGGCCATTTGTTGCAAGGAAAAATTGATGGGTTGCGATAGAAGGAACACATTATCACCGCCTTAATGCAGCCTTAGGAAACATAAGCCAATCATATATCGCAAACTCGTGATAGCCATTTCAGCACTCGACATTCAAAATAAGTTGTTCGTAAAATAGTAGGGCCAACTACGCAGAAGTTATTGAAGGAAGTCCATGAAGTCGAGGATCAGTGTATCGAGACAATCTATAGCCTACCAAAGGATGCATTAAGTAGCATCAAAACAAAAACCTTGTGTCACTCACCGAGTGACTCGGGAGGAGTCACATTTGTGTTGGGGATGTTGGACAGTAGGCTCCCTATGTCTAAGGTTTTGCAAATAATCCGCATTTTCGTAGAGCTAAACGCGCTACGAGCGTATGTTTTAGAGTCAAATGGATTTTGAGGCGGGTAAAAGACCCTTATTTTGTAAAGGGATGGGATAATTTTGTATGTGTTAAGCTCCTCCCATCGTTTTCTAACCATGGTATTGTAAAATAATTTGTTATATAAGGAGTCTAAGAATATTTCTTGATATCATATATGATAGAATGTATATGGATGTCACATTAGATCTTAATTAAGTCCGTATTTTGTTGTTTTGTGTGAAATAGAAGGCTCATGTAGTTGTGTGCGTGAATACTCTTAAAAATTTGTAGCTAAGTGCATAGAACCCCGTAGTTGTTTGCGTAGGGCAAGAAGTGTTGTATTGGGAAGAATAAGAATTTGTAGAAAAATTTGTGTATTTTATCGTTGAACCCTTAGTTAAACTAAGAGGGGGGTGAATCAGCTTTAATGCATTAATGGACTTTTAAAATTTATTTATACTTATTCACCTACATTTCATTATCGCCTTAATGTACAATGGAACAACAATATTAATAAGTGAGTAGCAGTATAAAAGCAAATTAAATACAAAATATCAACACATAATTATCATGCACATAGACAATGTATATCGTGGAAACCTATAAGGGAGAAAACCACATATTATGATTGTTTTGATGCAAAGGCAAGCTCCAATTCCTTCTCACCAATCGATTTTCTATGGGCTCCAACCCAAGGAGGCTACTACCCCACCCCGCAAGCTACAACTTTCAAGGAAGCTCTAACCTATATTTTCTCCCCGTAGGCTAGAACCCACAGGAGGCTCCTACCGCCTAGTTACAATCGGACACCTATCAAGCTACAACTTGATATGGAAGCAATTCTAACTTCCTCACACTACAATGAAAACATGTTGATTTACTTGGATACGCTCATGTTCTATTCCTTCTTCACTACTATCCTCCACCTTCATATCTACCTTATATCATCTCTACATCTACACAGTCTTCTCTATCTACTCGTTCCTCTTCTTATTCTTTCACTCTCTCCTCACCTCTCTATGCATATGACAAGAATATCATTTATAGAGACTTACCCCATAAATGTTTGCATTCCATATGGGAACATGGAGATGAACAAAGTATGACTCTTTGCCTCTCCACCTTCTCATTTTATTTCAGTCACATTCGAATAATATAACAACATGCACACATTTCGTATTACATTGGAGTTTTTCTTTGCCCACGGAGACTTGCCTTTGCATCACAAACAATATAAAATAAATAAAACATTTACAATTACAATCAATTATTTCACTCAAGCCTTTTGGCTTCTAAGTCTTTATGGAGAATTTGTCCTCTTCTACTTGTTGTCCTCTTATTTTCTATTTATGTCGTTATGTTTTAACTATGCTACATAATTGCCTTTTCCCGACTCTGACCCATGTTGTTGTGTTTCAAATAGTGCTACCATATCTCTCTATTTCTGACTCGCGTATTATATTTAACCACAACGTTCAACTCTCTCGCTCGCACGCACTTTCCATTCTCTCTACCCAAGTCCATTCTCTTGTGTTCACTTTTCATTTGACTTACCGCCACAACACTGTTTCCGGACTCGAAGAGTTGGGTCTTACCCTAGTTTGCTCCCATTCAAAATTTCCTTTTATATATCCGAGTCTTTTGCCGCATTCGCATTTTCTTCATAAACCAAGTCGTCCTATGCTTCCAACATTTTTTTCATAAAACCACATCATTCCCCGACTTTAAATGCATCATATCTTAACTTCGAACTTTATTGTATCCTCGGTCTCATATCGCATTTCGGTGTATCAAATTTCTTACGTTATAATTCCCTTTTCCACCTCCGATGTGAATTAACAAAGAGAGGAATCTACATGCATGCTTAAATTTGGTTGTGTCCCACAACATGGTGACCAATCACAACGAATCACATTTTCTTGCCTCCACAAGTTTTAATGTTTTGCAATAAACATATCTCCTATTTTCTATGATATGCGATCGCATCACATCGCATCCATCTTACCGTGCAAACTCTTAAGTACAAACCACAAAATTTGCAAGCAGTGCGCTTATACACAATGCCAACACATGGTCTCCCCTTGTCGTATCGCATATTCCAACCTTTACCATATCACAAACAAGATAACATTCCTTGCGATATCTTTGAAGTTATCTCCTATTTCGCGGTATGCGATGTCGCGCGTTGCTAACACGTGTCCATTCGTACTTTCGCATCACACACAAAATAAATTACCTTGTGATGCCTTATTGCTATACTTTAAGCGCCGCAATGTGTGATGTGCGGTTTTTCGTCTATCGTTGATCACCCACATCTAACGCGTCCTCATCCCATCGCATTTCGCACTTTATAACTTTTTACTTTGTGGTTATACTCTATTTCTCGTGTTGTGCGATATTGCGTTGTGCCACCATGTGTCCCTTCTTCACTTCACATCGCAACTAAGTCGCAACTTACCTTGAGACGCCTTAACACTTACCCGCTATACTTTGTCATTTTCGCTTTGATCTCCGTCGACATAATCATCATCGCTGATCCGCCCGCATCTATGGTTCTCGTTGTTGCTGGCAGGCTTCTAATTGGTTTTCTGCCTCTCGCTTTGTCTTTGTAATAATTCTTATCCATTCATATCTTACCTTCCCTTCTCCGCGATCTAATCCCAACCGTCCGATTGCCTTCACGCCGGCTCTTCTTCACCCTTCTACCTACTTTGATCTCTGTACCCTTCCATCTCTCACTTTTTCTTTTGCAATCTACTCCTAACCGTTCCGTTTTCTTCCCTTGGAATTATTCAAATAATTTTCACCTTTTTTGTTTGTTTACATTGTCCCACTCTATGAATCGGCTCTTGCTGCTCTTGCCTCTACCTCTCATCTCGCGCCGCTCTTGCCTCTTCCTCTCGTCCGTCACCTCTTCTTGCTTCTCGCTATGTGTGGGATCCCCGGTCCCTCACCGTGTCTTGCAAATTCGATTGCTCTCTACCGTGCGCCGAAGAAACTCACTTCCTTCTCTCGCTTCATCCAACGCTCTACCGCATTCACTACCTCTCGCTACCTTGATGTTTTTTCTCTCGCCTTAGCTACTCATGTTGCCTCTCGCTTCTTTCGATGCTTCATGACTCTCTCTTTCTCTCGCCTTAACCTCTTTTTATGCCTTTGCTCATTTGATTTCAAAATCTTCCTCTCTCGCTCCTCTTCCTTAATGATAGTTCCGTTGGTGCCCTCGTTCCCCCTCCGCGCACACGTCCCATCTACCCGTTACCTTATAGTCGATGATTCTAGTGTCTTTATTGTATCTTTGCCATCAATGGCGGTTATTTCCAATAGTACCCCCTTGGCATCGATGGAAATGCTCCAATACTTCCTCTAGGATTCCCCCCCCTTATCATTCCGAGAGGTGCATTTTCTTCCTCTACTTGATTTTCCTCCCCTTTGACATCAATGGCAAAGGTTGCACATTTCCAAGTGTGGTTTCTATCTTTTATAATATTCCGATCTTCGAGGACCCGTTCCCATGCACTCGCTCCATTGCTCTAGCTCTTTGTGACAACTTTATTGACTTCTCTCCCTCGGAATTATGCTTTCTTGTCCGATACTAACTATCACTTGTCTATTGTACTCATCATGTTCCTAGTATATACTTTGCCGGTGTATTTCCGCAACAGCCCTCGCCCCGAAACCATTATATATATATATATATATATATATATATTATTTTTTATTTATTTATTTATTTTTTTCCGATCATATCATAGAGTAACATTTGCGTACACCACCCCTAGTTTGTCTCTTAGATATTCGAATGGTTCTTTAGCAAGACATTTTGTGAATATGTCTATTGTTTGTTCCTTTCGTTGGCACATATTCCAACTTCACTATTTTCCGTGCTACCTATTCTCCGAGGAATCGGTACTTTATTGGGATGTGCTTTGTTTTTTAATGAAGTACAGGATTTTTTGATATACTTATTGCAATAGTATTGTCACACTTTGGATAGAAATGGGTTCATCAATGCTTACCTTCATGTCCTGGAGGGTTTTTCTCATCCACATTACTTATGTGCAACAAGATGTTGTTGTTATGTATTCTTCTTCTCGTTGTAGACAGAGATAGAAATTTTCTCTCGCTAGCCATGCCACCGTACTTATCCACTTGTGTTTTTCCTCGTCATCCACACAACTGGCCTAATCTACATCTCTGTATGTTTTCAATGTGAATTTTTTTCCTTTTGGATACCATAGGCCATAATGTGCGCTCCTTGCGTATATCAATATCCTCTTGATTGCTAGCAAGTGTTTTTGTTTGCAGTCGCTTTCGATATCTTACCGCGAGTCCTACTACCAACATAATGTATGGTCTAGAGGAAATTAGGTATAGCGTACTCCTATCATGGATCCGCAGTCTTTGATCTACATCCCCGTATCCATCATCAAAGACATAGTTTGCATCCAAAGGATCATGGGAGTCGTTGCTGCATTTTTAGTCTTCCATTTGGAAACTTTTCAATGTCTCTTAAGTATTTTTCTTGTGAAACGAATATTCTTGTGTTATTTTATAGAATTTGAAGCCCTAAATAGAAGGTGAGCTCTCCAATCATAGACATCTCAAATTCTCGATTTCATCTTCTACAAATCCTTTACTAAATCATCTTTGTTGCTACCAAACATGATGTCATCTACATATACTACTATAATTAAGATTCCATTTTCATCACCTTTATGTTCAAATTTTTGTCTACTCCTCCTTCCTTGAACCCCTTGTTTTTGTAATTATTTGTCCAACTCAATACCATGCATGAGGAGCTTGTTTCATACCATATAATGCTTTCTTTAATCCGTACACATAGTCATGTTTATCTCATGAAGGAGAATCCTTCAAAGCTGTTCCATGCATTTCTTCCTCTAAATCTTCGTTCAAGAAGGCGTACTTAAAACTATTCGACATACCCCGAAATCATGATAGCATGCAAAGGTCAAAAAACATTCGATTGCTTTCATTCTCAAGCACATGGGGCAAAGGTTTCATCATAGTCAAGTTATTCTATTTGAGTATCATCCCTTGCATACAAGTCTCGCCTTTATTTCGATTACCTCGCCTCGTTCATTCATCTTATTCTTGAATATCCATTTTTTTCCAATGACATTTTTCTCAATGGGTCTTGGCATTAACTCCTGCATTGTCTTTCAAGTTGGTCTAGTTCTTCATTCATAGCATTTACCCGCTTTTTTCTTTGATGGCTTCTTCGAACTTCTTTGGTTCTATTTGTGATAAAGATGGCTAGGTATACTTCTTCTATCCGCTAGCTAGTTGTCTTCTAGTCCGGACTCCTCGCACTCTTGTCCCCAATGATGTGATATTCTAGATGGTTCTCTTGAGTGTGTCTTGAGGGACCTTGAGTTTCTTAATTCAAGATTTTCTCTCGTTGTCTGCTCGTTCATCATTATCTTGGTTCTTAACTTCATGATCATCCTGGAGGATTAGCGCAGCCTTGTGCTCGTTCGTTTGGTAGATCTTTGTCAAATCTCACATCAATGCTCTGCACTTGTACAAAGATTTTGTTGTATCACCCGTAACCCTTACTCTTGGATGCATATCCTAAAAATATTCCTTCATCACTTCTTGCATCAACTTCAGCTTTTCATCATTATTTTTTATGAAACACTGGCTTTCCAAAGACTTTAAAGTGCTCGATTGATGTTTTTTTACCATGCCAATTCGTAAGGAGTATTGTCACAATTTGGTCTTAGATGATCTTTGTTAAGAATGTGGTCAGCTTGTGTGTATTTCTCATGCCCGTAGGTTTGGAGAATGTTACTTTCTTGCATCATGGCTCGGCAATTTGTCAGACCGACTGCTTTTTCCCCGCCACTCCATTCCGTCTAGGTGTCCCCACAATTGTAAACTATTGTTTTATCCCATGTTCATTGCATAGGTCCGAAAATCATAGTCTATGAATTCACCTCCTTAGTTTGATCTCGATGCACTTAGCTTGCATCATGTTTGATTTTCTGGCCAAAGGTTTCTTGAATATCTTGAATTTATCAAAATGCTTTGGATTTATATTTCGAGAAAATCCACCCATGTCAACTGCAAAATCATCTATTATCAGCATGAAATAAGATTCTCCACCCGGTGCATTAGTTCTTGAAGATCTACACAAGTCCATGTGTACAAGTCAAGTGGCCTACTTGTAGATAGTTGATCTTTGGCTTTAAATGATGTATGTTTTCTTGCCCAACAGGATTTACATATGGTATTTGGAGGCTTCTTTATTGGGTAATCATATCTCCTCGACATCATTCATCTTTCTCGTACTAATGATGTGGTCAAAGTCTAGGTGTCCCAATATTCTAGTGTCATAACCATGATTCCTCAAGTTTGATTATGTGGCATGCTTCATTCCCTTTCTTCCACTATATAGACATTACTTTATGTTCCAACACCTTCGATAAAGGTCTTCGCCGTGGTGCTAGATCTTACTTCACAATTCGGGCTCTCGAAATGACCTCACAACCTTTATCACACATTTGACCGACGCTTAGAAGATTGGCTTTCATCCCATCTCGTTAGCCACCTATAAAAAATTTTCAAGCAAAAAAGGTGGCTAAATATAGCCTCTTCGAGCCTTCAAGAGAAACATTTCCTTTGAAAATTCATCATTCTTTAGTTTCCATGATGTTCTTATCCTTCAAAATCGTCACTCTCGATATTTCTTTGACCGCATGAGCTCATTAATACTCATACATGCCTCCTCTACAAGTCTTACAACCTTTATCCCTCATGTCAAGCCCCGAAACAAGAATAAAAACCCTAAAAACCTATGAAAGAATGGGCACGCAGTAACATGAAGCTTTCATTTCGTTCCTCGCTTTGGTATGCAAGCATGTATGGCTTACTCCGTGCTCCAGTAATGCGCTTTTCCTAATAATTCCGTACCCTCCAAACTCAAAAAGGCAAGAAAGTAAAGTTAAAAAGTTGGTTTGAGGTCAATTTCAGAAGGTTCTAGATGAGAATTTTTGAGGATGAGTACGCTTGATAAGGTGTATGTATCTCACCTTAAGGAACTAATCCCTTGATGTGAGGAGTCTATCCCTTTGAAGGAGGATTCTATCCCTTCGTTATTTCCTAAATCTACCTTAGGCCGAAAAGGCGAGTTCAAAAGGTAACATCAAACCACGCCGTCCGGTACCATTTTATCGTAACAGAGAGGGCTCTCTCCGGCCGAATCTCGCCGAAGATTAATCGATAGGCATGCAATGACTTGAAATAATGCTAATTTTAGGCTAGGTATATAAGTAAAGGGGTTTGATTGTGTTTTTTTAGAGGTTTTTTTTGGATCAAAGGGAAAGCGCGCTTTGGGTGCGGGGATTAGCCTGGGCTTTTGCAAAATTCTCGATTGGGGCAAGGAAGGAAAATGTTTTGACGCTTTAGATTGGAGTTAAAAAGATTGATAATACCGGTGAGGAGTTGAAGAGGGCAAGAGGGTGTCAATATTCCTCCTCAAACGTATGAAAACATGAAAAATTAAACAAACTAAAGGCGAGCGCAGCAAACCAATGAATTCCACCTTTAACATTGATTTGTTTAATCTAAGAAGAAAGGAGAGAGGAAATGATACACATAAGCATCAATGAAATTATAGTTACATAGAGAAACACACCATCAAAACAGAGCCACATGGATCCCAAAAAGTGCCGCAAACCTCGGTCTATTCCTTCGTCAAAAGTGCAGTAGATAAAATGTACAATGAAGTGCCAAGCAATCCAAAATGTCCAACCCCGAAAATGATCGAAGAAATACATGATATAGACAAGCCTAACTCCTCCCCATGCCTCTAGGGGTCTAGCTCATCATTCTAGAGCTATTTCAACCATATCTAAACTAGGAACTAGAAAATAGGCATTGAAACAACTTGCCTCGATATGCTAGGAACCGATCCATTCACTTACATTTCACCTGGTGAATGAATCTTCCGTAATGAGTAAAAATGTGCCAAAATTACATCATGAACATGAAATTACATCAAGGTACATCAAAAATTACATGAAAAAGTGAAATCAAGCAAAACTAGACGAAATTTCGAGTCATTGAAAGTGAAAAAAATAGTGCCAAAATTCTCTATGCGCCTCGCGCCCAAAATCTCTATGTGGTAAAGACAAGTTTGGAGCTGATTTGGAGGCCCCTTCCCGAAGTCCAAATTGAGCTTCACAGACATCTTTAAAAGCTCCCGCTCGTCTACTTTCCAACCCAAGTGAATTCTGGATTGGGTTGCCATTTTCCCCTCCAAAAGTTCAATCTCCCAACACCGCTTCATGCGGGTGCAAAAAGTGGCAGAAAAAGGCCATTTTTAGGGTGTTTTCGACCTCAGTGCAACCCAATCCTGATGAAATCCTTAGGTAATCCATAGACCGCATAAATTTTCATGAAAAACTTCCGTAAATGTAAATTTCTCCCCATGAAGAGCTCTTAATTATAAGCGCGCGCCAAGTGGCGCCATGCGACGGTGAAAAACCCCGTTTCGTGACCAAAAAAAATTCAAAATTGACAAAAAAATTTCCAAATTCTTTGAAATTTGGGCCAAGTGTCCTCCATCATGCACTATGCTAGGCGCCAAAGAAGATCATTGCACCACTTTTCACGCTCGATGCCTTCTTCATCTACGTTGCCTAAGGTGAATATGAAGAGTTTCCGATGTCTTTGGTTTTTGTTGCCAAATAAGTGGTGATATTGGAGGGACTGTGGGGAAATAGGTCAAAGGGGAAAATTGGTCTAATCAAGTGAGATTTAAGCAAGAGGACAATCACTTGACTCTTTTGGGAAATTTGGGATTTATGAATTTTTCACAAATGAAATGGGAAATAGGAATGATAGGGAATGTATGACTTAGAGGTAGGACAATGGGACTTATAAATAAGTGGTTTAGGATGTAAGGGGACAAGGGGATAGGGAACAGACCGTAGTAATGAGACGTGGGAGATGGGAAAACAAGGCGGGGAGTGGCACAAAACTCGTTTTAAAATTCAACACAAAACCCCAAGGAGAAACTTCCTGAATCAAAATGATAGAGTTTGGCTTTTGACATTCAAATCTCAAGGACCCGACCTCCAACCACACCAAACACGGTTAATAGTAATGAAAAAGTCGCACAAAATTACTTGAAACATAAAATATTGAGTCAATTTGAATCTTTTGTGGAATAGTGGCAAAAATTTGGTAAGCGGCCCCGTGCGCCGCACACTCAAAATTACATCAGGCAAAGTGAACTTATGCGCCGCGCACTTTATATGCGCCACGACCTTCACCCAACGCGTCACAAGCAGCTACCTTCACCAGCGCTCGGATTTCACCTTGAATTTTGCTTCTCCATGATTTTCTCTTTGCTCTCTTGCGTGCAAATGAATTATTGAAACACAAACATATCTCTTATGGCATGGACTTTTATTTTTGATTCAAGAAAACCAACCGTTTGAAAACTTTGGCACTTTTACAAAAGAACTCGTTTCCTTGTGATTTTTTGAACTGATGATGAATCTCTTTGTCTATTTTTTGCAGGAATAGCTAGCATTGGATTTTGCAAAGGCGACCAGTGGCCGCGCCTAAAGAATTTCACAACTAAAGAAACTTTTTGAAAAAATATGGCATTTATTACAAAGACGAAATCGACGATTTTTCTTCAAAACATAATTTTGAAGAAGAATCATGATCAAACAATATGACGATGAAATCCTTGCGATGAAAACTTTATTTGAAACTTCTCATGTGCCCTCGCCGGGCATTATTGGACACTTTGAAGACTAAATTAACAAAACCCTAAACCTAATGAGACTCAAACCCTAAAAATACTCTTTGTCAATTTTTTGAGACCAAACAAGACCGTACATGATTTCGGTGAACCGAATTAGACCAACAGTACAAGTCATGAGGAACATGAGTAAAAATCTCCCTACCGTCGTAAAAATCCATGCCCCTAACATAATGCGTATGACCGAACCGAATGAGACACCTAAAATGAAATGCATTAAAAGAGATTTTGATCTCTCGATCAGAGGAATGAAAAGACCAACTCTAACACCTTCAAAGGTGGAATCCTAACCTCCTCATCTCTATAAAAGGAGGCATTGGGTAGCCTCAAATGGTTAGATTTTGGAGATCGAGAATTCGAAAAAAATCTTTAGGGTGTGATTGAGTTGAAGTGGTCGTTGAGATTTAGACTTCTTTCTCGCCGAGCGCTTGAGAGGAAAGAGATCACATACCTACAGTGTGCTCCCCGAAGGAAGAGGCAAGACTTATAAAAGTAGAGGAGACTTCGCTTTGACCCTGTGAAGGCCTTTTCAAAAATCAAGGCGAAGATTGTGTTCTTCTCACATTTTAAGATTAATACAATCAAGTTTGTTTTTCTCAATAAATTGTCGTTCAATTGTTTATTTAAATAAGCTCGTCGTTCGTATCATTTATTTCATAGATTCCTCGATCACTATGATAGGTATGTTTTATGATTATTTTTTATACAAAAGTTATTGATATTTTCTTATTTGTGATTGCAGATCAATGAAAGACGACACTTTCTTGCGACGAAAGAACTCTTGTTGCTATCAAGGATTATTGTTGCGATTAAAGAATCCTTGTTACAATAGAAGGATTATTGATGCGACAGGTTAATTACGACTACAAATAAGCATTTTATAAGGTAGATCGTACACCTTCATAGCATTTATTTGTAAAATGAATATATTTAGAGAAAGACAACTTAGTTGTTCATTTGTTGCTAGATTGTCTGCCACTAGGGAGATCGATGGTCCGCAAGACCGATTTATCCGGCCAACAAATTGGTGACTACCGGGGAAAGATTCGGTTTTTATTTTCCTTTGTTTTGATTTGAAAAAATGTTTTTTTTCTGATTTTTGATTGATTTTTACGAGTCATAACTTACATTTACTTTGCTTTCAAATTTCTTTTTTGAAGTATTTTTTGTTTTTCTTGAACTTCTTCGCGGACCGCACATTGTTGCAAACCCTATTAAAAGTCTTGAAAACTTATATTTCTTCTTTAGTTTAATTTAGATTTGATTTAGCATTCTTAGCATTTACCCGTATCCGTATTTCTTTTTCTCGTCAAAATCTCTGTTAATGAATTTCTTTCAAAGAACATTTCATCTCATCAATCTCCTTTAAGTTAATTGGGTGTTTTGAGTCTCTTTTTGAGAAATTTACCTAGATTTCTTTGGTCATTACTGAGGTTTGTCTTAGTATTTTCACAATTTTGCATCTTTTCGCTTTTTGTTTTTGCATGTATGAGACTCAAAACCCTAAAAATACTCTTTGTCAATTTTTCGACTTGCACTTGATTGGTTCTTAGATTTCATTAGAATCATCTTGTGTTTGAGAATTCTCTTGCATAGATCACATTTGCATAATTAGAATTTTCATTTTCAGAATATGAATGAAAAATGTGCATAGATTACATTTGCATACTTTTCAAGTGAATTGTGCATAGATTACAACTACATAGTTTACATTCGAAAAATCAATTGTAGATTTAGATCGCTTTTGATTTGAATTTAGATGTTTTTATGCTTGTTTTAAAAACAAAAAAAAATTGGAATTGATTTGATTTAGTTTTCTCGATGAAATTAGTGCATTAGAGAATTTGTTATATTTTCTCTTAGTGATCAATTTTTTGCATTATTGGAAGTGAATGGAAACTCTTTTCCTTACTTTGTTAGGATTCATCGAATTGAAAAGATTACATTATCATATTCGATTGCATTTAGTTTTGGGTCAAATCATAACACCATTGGTTTCATATCCATTTACCCTTTTTAATAATAACAACCTAAATAACATAGCGCTTAATTAAAATTCATTCAGTAATTTTTACATTTCTAGGGCTCTTATCACTAATATATCTTAGGCTAGTATCTTGGAGTAGGGATAAATTAACTCTCCAAGATAACAGGGGAAAACAAACAAGTAACAAATTTGCAAGAGGAAATAAATCCAATTGTAATTGGTACAATCTAGGAGCTTTCTTAAAGGAGTTAATCACGAGATCATGTCTCAACCTTTGAGATAATCAATTCGTTTCATATTGGGAAAGATAGAAGATTCTCGCGCACATTACAAATGGTAAACCTCGGATTAACCATTTTCGAGAGCCTGGGGGTCACTTGTCGCGTAAACCCTACTGACCATGTCGAGGAGCCTAAGGGGATTGAGCTTTATTACTCCTCGCCCTCGCATGTGGAATCTGACGTAACGGTTTCGCCTGTATTTGTTAATGTTGGTAACCTTAATGTCCATAAACTTAAGATTATTTCCTAAGGTGACGGTGAAGGAAATATCTCACCGTACTCGGGAGTGTACGTCGACTAGACTCACTTGGACTTTGGGGGGTTCTCTTCACTCGAGATGGTTTTGTGAAGAAAATCAGGCTTTACTTCCTGTTTACCAAGCAGTTGTTTCAAAATCGTTCCAACCACCATTTCGCATTAAAATTCTACGATGTTGGATTTCATCACCAACTAGTGTTTTTAGTGTGCGGGAATCTACCGTTTGTGTGTGGTTTGACTCCTAGATTTGATAGTACGTGTTAATTTGTTTGTTTTTACTTTTAGAGACCACAGTGTGAATTGTGAATTTTAATCGTTAGGTGTAAATTGTGAATTGTTAATTTTAGTTTTAAATTGTTAATAAAATTCACCTAAGTTGAATATAATGTGAAATTGTTCCGGAATTTACCAACCAAGGAACCCTCTTAACGAGAATCCTAGTAGTTTTCCTTTGCTTTGGAAATGTTGGTCCTCCTTATATGGCTACTTTTTCATTACCTCGGATTTACGTTAGGTTTACCGATATGGTTATTTTCAACTTTATTGGCCCCAAATACTCCAATTATTCCACCTCAACCGAATGCTTCACCTCAACAGAGTTCACCATCTCAATATCACCAACCTTTTGTCGACTCTTTACCTTATTCACCTAATATTTCTTCCTCCATTTCTTCCTCTTCACTTGGTAAAAGCTCTCGACGCTAGTTACCAGGGCTAAGAAGAAGAAGAAGAAAGGGAATAAGAAGAAGAAGAAGAACAAATATAAGAAAGAATTCAACCAACCAACCATGGTTGTAAGTGTTAGTTGTGTTGAGAAACCTCCAACATGTATCGTAAACTCAAATACCCCACAGGCTTGTAAGGGTGACCACTTCCTTATCAATTTTCCCCGGTATTCCAAAGGGCTTGGAAGTATGGTCGGGAAATCTCATCAACTTTCCATTGATCCATCAACTGATAGTCGTGTTCATGGGAAAAAGGGTAAAGTTAGGTTTCTCGTAAGTTATGCAAAGGGAGTCATCAAAATCACATTTTCTCACATGGATGAAGCCTCAAAATTTTTTGGAAAACCTTACTGCTCCACACAAGAATTTCCAACTCGTTACCGTAAACTTTCTCTCAACCTACCGTCAACCGATAGAGTGATCGATCTAATTTCGTTATTAAATAATCCCAGCACTCTTCCGTTGAAGAGTGAAACTCATATCACTTAGGTTGATGATCCATTAGTTGATCATGGGTCGATTTTATTTCTCATACATTCTGGCCGATCCCATTCTCCCCGTAGAGAGTGAACTTCATACCACTCAAGTTCTTCTTGTTACATCAGATTCTTCTACGCCAGGGGGAATTTCACTTGTTTCTACAACCCTCCAAGTACCGAAGTCTTTCCCTTTGATTGGAATATACTCCATTTAACCTCATCTTCCTTCCTCCATACCTTTCCAAATCATTGTGAAGTTCGTGGTAGGGACATAAACCACACACAAACAGATGAAGGTGCTTCTGCTAGTATTCTTTATCCTCAATCGCTTGGAAAGCTTTGGGTTCCTCTCAAATTGTGCCTATTACGCAGAATCAAAGCTTTTAATAGAAATCCATTAGTGAACCTTTAGGGATCCTTCCTAAGTTTTCTATTACTTCGGTACGTAAACTGTCTGATGATCTTATGGTAGTTCGAGGTCCCTTGGATTTCAATTTACCTTGGGCTAGACTAAGCTATGAAATGAAAGTCACGATTTACACTCTTTCTGTGGTGATGTCTTTCCTCACAATGGAAATATCAGGACTATATATCAGCTTTCATTCCTAGTCTTGATTCGACTACCAATAATCCAATATCCCTAATTTTCCTCATACGCAAGGGTGTCTACCCGTCTACCTAGTTAATTATGTGGCAACTGTCCCATGTTTTCTGGGCCATCGGCGTAAGCTAGCGCTTCTCACTATTTTCTCGCTTCCTTTGAATTAGATTTGGTAATTGGGACATGGAAAACTCTATGGG